>CCAG010003692.1:0-17619 GCA_001077435.1 Glossina morsitans morsitans | reverse complement strand
TTAATGAATTATCGTGAAAATAAGTAAGAAGTAATCTATTTTGACACTTATGAGGAGAAGATGGATAACTGAATTAGTGAAAATGGCAAATGACATCTGCGCGCAAGCCAGCCAGAGAACGCTTTGATACCAAGACAAGTAAATTCTGAAACTCTGAAAGTCGCGCGTTAGCTTCCTTGTGAAAAGATCCGTTCAAACGGAAAAATTAATGATTCGATAGCAAAGACTAGTTGAGTAGTAAAAGATTGTGCAACAATAACGTTCGTCCTTACGTCCAGTGTATCAAATTTCATGAAAATATCTAAAAATACAAGAATATATGACGAACAGTTTGGTGGATAAGCTTAGATCGAGTCAAAGAGGGACTCCGCATCAATCGAGTATAAAAGGTGGGCCTTTTTCAAGACCTTTGGGGTTTTGTATAGATCCATATAAACTTCTACTACATGCCTTTGCATCACAAGTGATATAGGATATAAAAAGCAGTCTAACGTATATATATATATATATATATAGTATATATATATAGATAGAGAAGTCGTAAAAATATTCAATTTTGGGTGATTGACGAGAATATGAGCGATTTTGTTTTAATAACTAACTGTAAGCTCGCCCACAAGATTATAGTGAAAAGAATGATATTTGGAGGAGTCATGTTACAAGTCGTTTTGAAAGACACATTTTGTCATCACACTCTTACGGACTATTTAACCCATTTAGGGTCCTTCGTATGAATTTCACGAATATCCATAATTTAATCATAATAAGTGCTTTCAAATTAACTTTACTTAATATTTGCGTTTGTCCGGCATCGCATCTAAATTAACTTTTTAATGTTTAACGCTTCACATCATACGTTAATAAACGTTATATATCTGCTGTTATCTATTGCAAAGCGTTTGCATGTTGGCGTCGGTTTAGCGGTGCACTCGTAACTTAGATTCACATCACGTCAGCTGCGAGCGTACCTCTGTACTCTGTGCTTTTTTACTTTCTTTCTTTTTTTTTCTTTTGTTTGTTTATTTGCGTATGGATGTCTTTTAGGTTTCCTTTTTTTTTTTTTATATATAAATCTTTTAAAAGTTAACACAAAATGTGTGTGTTTCAATGTAAGAGTAATCATATTGCATTGTAACTAAATTTCCTGTGTAAATAAATATATAAATAAATAAAAGCGTACGTGTAGCATGGACGGACGAGTGTAGAGGACGGTTTGTATTGAATTTATCACTAGGGAAAGATAAAGTGCACGGATTGTTAGTTAGGATTAGTCTCGAAATCGATTTAGATTCGTTTCTTTACTATGTGTATGTATGTCTGTGCATTTTTCGCATTTTCATAGCCGCAGAAACTGGAACGTAGAGTTAAAATTCAATAAATGAAGAAAAACGATTAAGAAAACTATTAAGGCAGTGACAGAATCTTTCACCGCTATTCGTCATGACGTCCGCGATATTTAATTCAGAATTAACACAATTACCTTGTCGCGTTCCACTCTCCAATTCCTTTTATTATATATTTAGCTTGTCATATTCGAAACTTTAAGTTCCCTTATTTGATACCTAAATGGTAATATCGGTAAGAGCAAACGAATGCTCCACCTGGTGGTGGGATCCATCATATTTATTTTAGAATTGACACATTTCTAGAAAGATAATATATCTTCATGTGTGAAATTTTCAATATTCCGTTTTGTTTATTTTATGATTGATACCCAGAAAACATGAAGAAGGTGAGAAAATCATGTATAACTTTACATAGGCCTGGGCGATTTTTCCCATTTTGATATAGAAGCTGCAGATTTACCCACAGAATATGCACACAAATTTTTATCGTGATATCTTTGGGTAGTATACAAGTAAGAAGGCGAAAAACAAAATTATTTTCATTTTTGAAAATAGACATGGTCGCAGAATATATTGCGATGTAATCATGTCTTTTAACCCATTTTTCCAAATTTCAACACCATCTTGCTTACAGAACCTTCCAATGTTTTGCGAAATTTGAAAACGATTGCGTAATTTTTGTGACAAGGAGAGTGTCATTATACAGGCAGACAGGCAGATAGGTGGACATGCCTAAATCGGTTTAAAATCTAATGCTAATCAAGCATATATAGACATTGTGGAGTATCCGCAGCTTTATTCTGGGTGTTGCAAACGTTTCGACAAAAAAATAAGCCTGAACTACCTACGACAAAGCAAAAATTTCATTACATTTATACAAATACTCATAATTAATAAAAAAACGTGACTACAAATTTACGCCAGTTATTCAGATTTAAAGAGAAAAGTATACAAGAGTCCTCTGCGCCTGCTGTGAACCCTATCGGTTCTTGTAAGAGATGATTTTGCTTTGATTATGAGAATATGTCGGACTTACATACTTACCTTCTACACGTTAAATTTCTGTCTTTACCCGTTACGTAATAGTACGAGTTATTCACCTGAGAGGTAGGCAACATACTATTTAGGTTATTTACAAACTCGACTTGTATACCACAGAACGCGTGAAGAACGGGAGCGTTACTTTTCTCTTTTAGTTCGAAAAAAGAGCGCTGCTGACACTGGATGGGTGTTAGAAAATGGACAAGCTACAATATCGCATTGCTGCAATGCAAAAAAAACAAAAATAAAGACATAAAAACATAAATATATATATATACATATAAGCATAACTCGGTACACAAAAAAAAAAATCATTACCTGCGACCTAACGAACCAATAACCAAAAAAAGCTATTAAAAAGATCGAATGCAAAGAATCTAAAAAACAGCCACAATATTGTAAAGTAATTTTTCAGCATGAGAACGGTTTTTCCCCATCTTCGAAATGCACGTCCAAGAGTCTTTGACAGCTCTGAAATGAATCGTGTCAGCTCTCTTGACGTGTTAATTAAAGTTGATCTTCCCGCTTAACTTACTTTCTGGCTGACTAATATCTCTATTCCTAGAATCACGCACAACTCGACAAACATTTCGCGTTAAACAAGAGAACTTAAGTCTTAAAATTACCAAAATATATCAAGCACAACGCAAAGTAAACAGTATACTATGCCTTGGACTTAAAGTATTAAAATCGGACATAAGTAACTAGGTAACGACATATGTATACATATCTGCTAACAAAGTACGGTCTAGTGTGATCGCCGAGACACGACAATCACGGGTCTTATTCCTTTGATTGTGCGGTAGACAAAATGAATAGAAAAAAAAAAAAAAACTGAATTTAAATAAACGTTAGTTGCAAACGTTGTTGTCGTTGCGGATAACATGCTATAAGATTGGTGCCACGTGATTTTTTCAATATATCTAAAGATCCGCATAGAATCCAATGCTCCAAATACCCTTTTTATTCTTGGTCTACTATAGCGACAAATGATATAAGCGTTGACAGTCTGAAAGATCTTCATCGTAACTTACCCGGAGGAGAAACTCGCGCATTCTCATTTGCCCTAAAACACTTTCTTTCTATGGATTTTATTCAATTTATCACCCATTGCCCAACCTTATTTCATTCAATCTCTACTCAATGAATGCGCTACAGTGGAAGCATTTATTCGATGATTTAATGATTATTTACACATTTATTTTAAATTTAATAGAAATGATTAATAATTTTATCAATTTCTGCATAAATTCTTTAAGAAATTAGCGCAGCTGTGAAATCAAGAAAATTTATTCATGTTTGACCTTGAAATGTAATCATCAAGAAGCAAAGAAAAGAATTTCTTTACTAAATCAAAGTTCTCTTGCACTAAAATCATAAAAAAATTTCATTTTTAAGCCATAGAAATGCCAAAAAAAAACAGAAAAAAAAAGAGATGCCTTCAGCACATGCACATGTTATATATAATATATATACGCTCAAGGACAACCGTGTAATAGAATCTAATCGACAAGGTCGCTTGAATACACAATATAAAATAATATTGATTTCCGTGCATGTCCGACGGGTGTACACATATGTAGAATGAATTTTCAATTCATGTTTTTGCATACTAGGTCACGAACAAAATTGCGGGAAATTTTGACAAATATAAAAAAAAACTTTGCTTTTCCTTATATTGCATTAAAAAAGAATATTGAATGCAGTAACACCAATTAATTGAACAGCTGCAATAATAACAAAAAAAAAAAAATGATATCATTCGCTGAAATAGTGCACTAGTCTTGTGACATACGGTTGTGATAAGGCTCTGTTAACGTTTGCATGGATGTGTGCAACATCGAAAAGGATGAGAGACAAAACACCCTTGTATGAAAGAGAAACCATTCAAAATTGTCTTCTGAAACGCTTTAAGCTTGTCTTTCGTCATCTCCATGCATTTTTGCGGATAAACTTAAGGATTAGAGTTTTTGACATCTTTTTACTTTCTTTTAAGTTACGTTGCTATTCTTAAACGTTTAGCAGAACGAGGTTGCTCTTGCAACACACATTTCGCCTTCAATTAAACACCAATGTCCTTATGTCCGTCCGATATCTGCCCGTGTAAGTGTATGTTCAATCTACAGATCGCAAATTTTTGATGCCCAGGCACCGACCCTATTACAATTGGATTGAATCGGCCACTCTTACTATGCATTCATTTAATAACGAGTAAATAGTAAATATTCGACCGAAAGCAAATACAACGTTTTTTCTTATTTATATGGAAAAAGCATTTCATCTTTCAGAAAGATTGCACCAATCGCTCCAATTGTTTTTAATTAAAAAATTAATTCATTTTAATTACATGCAGTCAATTAAATTATTACTGTTGTGCATTCTGTGCAGCATGTAACAGCTTACGAAGAAATTGCGAAGAAAGTCGAAAGCGAATGCTCAATTTTCTTTTATATAATTAATTTAACATTTAGTTAAATACACGCACATAAAAACCATACAAATTGGCATTAAAAAGGCATCGTAATAACATTCGAACATACTTGTAAGAAATTCAAAATTGAAAGCATCGTTCTATTCCTTCGCGGCCGTACATAAATACTAAAGATATTATATATAAATGTTATATAAAATTGTAGGAGACTTTTAGAATGTTGTACATAAACTCTTCTTTTTTTGTTTCTTTACTTTCGTAGCAATTTTACTCGAAAGGCTATATGATCACCACAATCCCTTGGGAGAAGAAATACGAGTCTTTTGCAATATTTTTTATCAACCACCAGAGAGAGAGGATGTCTGTCCTTATGCTTGTAGCACGCTGAAGGACGTACAAAGTGTGTGTGTGTAAATGTGCTTGTCAATTCGTACACTTTTTTACCACCTACTCACCGCCGAAGGAATTGAAAGCTTAAACATGGTACACGTCAAATATATCTTTAACTTATGACCGTAGGCCGATTTTGAGAAACGGTCTTGATCCGCCTAAAATAATGGGGAACTGTACTTGACAATCTATAGCGGGTATTCAACTAAAATCTTGCATTACATCAACGTAGCTTACTGCATATAATTTGACTCGAGCCCAACACTGCTTGCGGTGACGGTATATGAATCTTAGGCGGATGCATAAAATTCTTGCAATTTTTCACATTGCTCCACAGAAATTAACAAAGCAATAATGCTTTGGCATACTAGAGTAAAGTTACACGATTTGGATGGGATGAGGCCATTTTTCCAACTTCCCCTCCATCTCTCTGTAGAAACATTCTTACACAAAATAAAGGCTTACCTTTATATGCCAACAAGGTCCGATTTTTTCTAATTCATGATTGGGATTCTATAACTATATATTCAGGGTACCGTTACAGGTATAAGAGCTCTGATAGAAAGGTCAGTCTTTATACGGCAAATAGATATAATTTTTAGCGTTTTATGATGAAAGCTGGAGCTAAATAATGAGTTGACATATTAATTGATTTATTTTTTGAACAGTTTCACGCACAACTATGTATGTTATATGAAAATTAGTTGAATAACTTTGGATTGCATCCATTCACATTTTGGTCCTATCTCTCCGGTTGTTTTTTCAAAACGAAAATGTTTATACATTCTTTCTTTCACCATTTTATAGAAGTTTTAAGTTTCAAAATTTGTAGCAGACGAAGGAGGTTAGGACGTACGATGCCCTACAACACAACATTTTAACTTGTTTTACTTATAAGTTCAGCAATATTTTCGCAATTTCATTTCGCATTTCATCGAAAACTAAAATCTACGATCTAATATTCTGCCCATCACCAACGAATAAACGTATATTCATTGTGCCGAAAAATTTGCAATACCCGGAAAGGAACTTCAAAAGTACATATGTACTTCATCAGTATCATAGTCCGAATCAATTTAAGCATGTCGGTCTCTCTGTCTGTTCATGTAGTGATTGTGGTACGCATTCTTCTGGTCGCAGAGATGAAGCTAACGAACGCAAATTTGCTAGACAGAAGGTGGTGCCATGTGATACCGCTTCATGTGTTCAAATGCAAAACACAGTTTGGCTGGTTCCCGGAAAGGAACTTCAAAAGTACATATGTACTTCATCAGTATCATAGTCCGAATCAATTTAAGCATGTCGGTCTCTCTGTCTGTTCATGTAGTGATTGTGGTACGCATTCTTCTGGTCGCAGATATGAAGCTAACGAACGCAAATTTGCTAGACAGAAGGTGGTCCCATATGATACGGCTTCACGTGTTCAAATGCAAAACACAGTTTGGCTGGTTTGCTCTTTACCTATAAACAATAATAAATTTTATCATGGAAATTTCCAGGTACACTCCGTGAATGGTATTATAGAAGGAAGAAAAGAGCTTCAGAAGTTCCAGAAAGTGCATGTATTCTTAATTGGTATCGAATGCTGAGTACATCTAGGCATGTGGGTTTGTGTGCATGTATTTACTAAACATGCTCACGATCGCAAATATTAAGGTATTAAGTTCAAATTTGGCGAAAGCATTGAAAGTTATTGTATAGGCAGATTGGTGAGGAAAATAGACACATACACACGTCCGCAATACAAAATAAAAATGAAAAACCCCTCTACTCTCGTAGTAAAGTGAGTTTTTTCTTCGCTACTTAAAAACTACAGCAAACCTCACATTTTACCTCATATCAGCATATAATTTTTTTCGTTTTTGTAAGAAAAACTGATGGGGTGAAAAAGGTTCGGCAAGTGCCGAATATATATTTATTTTTCGTTTTCATCCAGACCGTAACCGGTGTCTGTCTTTGTTAAATTTATTCCATAAAAATAGTAAGATCAGATTATTCTCCTCGTTGTTGTCTCCCCTATAATTCTTTGCGAATTTGCACATATCTTGAAATAGCGTTAACGGTTGATTTGTTAATGCTTCTTAATAACACTTTCTTTCTTTTTAGGACCACAATACAGTTGATCATATTAAGACGAGTTAGAGATGAACTAACAGAAAACCTTGGTACATTAGATTTTACTTTGTATTTTAATTCGTTGGTATCCAAAATTCGTCACAAGCCGAGGATAGTTTTCGTTCTTTCATTCTTCTCTTCTTTAATTATCGTCCATCTAAGTAAGTGAGGATGAAATTGTCTCAAAGCCAAAGTAAATTCAGCGTTCAATAAAAGTGCACTGGAGCTTTGAAGTCGCAGCATAATCAGCTAAGATGTCATGCAGAAAATTGGAAAGAAACACTGACTTGCTCCTTTTATTTTTTTAAAGCGCCTTATTAATAAAAACGAAATTAACTTTATATTCATAGTCAATTCACGCGATAGATAGGTTGATTGAAGCGTGATTGCGTGAACTGGAAACAGTGACCACACGAAACACGAAATAGGAACTCAGATGTGAAGAACGTAAACCTGAAAGTAAAATATCAAATCCTATAAAAGAGTAAGGATCATAGGATAATGTCATTGTGTAAGCGTACATGGACAAATGATTTCTTGCAGTTATAGGAAAAGAAACTCATTCTCTTTCATGAGTTTTGTTAATTTTTAAGCCTTTTAAGTAGCGGTACAAGCATATATTAAGTCTGTGCGGGTCTATAGAATTTTTGACCGATACCGATCGATTGAGAAGCACTTTTCCGCTAAGCTTGTCTATTTGCCCGTCCGTCTGTCCATCTGTCCATCTGGCATTCGTGTTTTCAATCTGCTGGTCGCAAATATTTCCGATATTTTGCCGAAATTTGATAAATCGACGAGTTTTGGCCCAAGGACGAACGCTATTGAGAATGGTTCCCGCTTCCGATATGAAGCGTTATTTGAAAAAGTTTTTATATGAATAGCTAGCTGCATTAAGCGGAATGGTGTGCGATATTCAATGGTGGGTCGAGACAGTACTTATTACTTCTACAGAAAATTTTCTGCTGAATATATTGCCTGCGCTAAAGAAATGTCATACGATACAAGGTTACAAATGAAACTTTAATATTCGAATCAATATTTCGAATCAATAAGCAAGAATTATTTAAAATAAGAATTTACCGGGAAGTGAGACAATACCGTCAATCTACTTGTTTTCAATGGGTGCCAACATTTTTACCATTCATATGTCGTGCAAATCAAATAGCGCGTAATTTTGTAGATAAATTTAAAATATATATATATATGTATGTATGTACGTGTGTAGCAATTACTATATAAGAACCTTATTATAATTTACATATAAGTAGGACGATCATAGTTAAACTGTGATAATGATTAAAAATAAGAGAATTTTTCTATGTAATGGAAATAAAATATATTTATAAAATTCTTTAGCATATATTGCTATATGTTTTTTTTAATATCATTCGAAAAGCATTTGTACGCTTCACTGGATGCATATAATTGCTTTTATATTGATGTGTGTGCGAGGGAAATATGAAATTGTTTAGATTTTTAGTACAGAGTGAACTAAAAGAACAAATGCTTTTCCAATTAAATTTTAATCCAAATAAATAACGCGCTTTTTATTATTATTGAAAATACATGAACAATTGATTCATTTAATAAATGTATTTCGAATATTGCTGAACAATTGATATTTCGTCTCGTGATTCGTGCGCGTGTTTGTGTTAGCTTGCCCTATAAAAGTTGAATCAATTACAGAAATTAAAATAAGAGAAAAGGAACAAAAACAACTTTTTCATGTTGGGTTAAATGGCATCAAATATATGTTCGTGTATACACAAATAGACACGCACACAACACGAATTAAATGCTAGAGAAATGTTAAAAAATAAGAGCCACTTACACACTTGAACACCGATCATCTCAATAAGGTTTTCGTGTCAACCAATCACCAATCGACCGAGTGAATCGACCGCTTTTGTGATTTACAATAAAATAACCTTGAAAAAGATTTTCATTAAAATCTACTTATAAGTTCCAGTCTATCAATAAACGCGTTTCGAATTTTCCAATATTTTCTTTCATGTTCACCCGATGTTTTCAGTTACTTTTATACGCCCATTTTTGAAGTTGGTTTTTAAACTTAAGCCCATATGTATGCTGTGTATGCTAAGCTTGATCATTTTTATATAATTTATTTCGGACTTTGAGAGACAAGCAGTCCTTCTCTTTCCAATTAATATTTATCACATACATCGTCTCCAGACTTCACTGTCTGTTGCTGTGCATAGGGTCATAAAGTTAGTATAACATATTCCTTCAGTGTCGTGGATAGAAAAAATACAAAATACGTGTGAATTGTTATGGGATCCTTTAAGAAGAAGAAGAAATGAAAAACGAATAAACCCAACAACTTATAATAAAAAATTGTAATAAATTTGAGAAAAAAAAAACAAAAAAAAACAAAAAAAAAACGTAACAAGAAGAAGCAATCGGCTTAACGATTTTACACATTTCAATAAAAATCATTTTAATTTTTTTCATGCCTTAGAAATCCACGGCAAATTTCCTTTTACGCAGTTGAAGAACGCCCTAAACATATTGGGTTGTCTTGAACACAAACAACTTTCTCTCTCTATCCTCATTTGTTTACGTTTACTCATAAGGGACTTTCTCAGATCTTGCGAAGCACCATTAACTTGTGTTTTATTCGGGTTCTTTTTCCACCGTGCATTGTTTATTATGTGTTGCATATAAACATACATAACGAAAGTTAGTTGTACTTTCATTAGAAACAATCGTTAGTGGTCACCTGTTCGAACTAATAAATATCTAATACAATAGAATTACGGACATTCTTTTCTAAAGACAGGCGTGTAAATTAATTGATCCGAACGCTGGCTACGCTTTAGCCTTTGCTTAGGTGGTTCGAGGAAATATTTCTATCAGATACTTCTACACCTATATCTACTAAGAGCTTGTACTTTAGCTTGTACTTTAGTATAGTCAACGTCATTTTCTGTACCGGAGGCTTTAAGTTTGTGCAGAAGAAATTGAGAAAAAGACTTATCTTTTATTATATCGATTGAGAATTCGGAAATCACAATTATTTTTTGAATTGATTTAAGCTTTTCTGGTTGCCTATCTACGTGTCTGTCTGTCTGTCCGTCTCTCTTGCTAATTTCTGCCCCTGTATTCAGGTCGCAATATTGCTACACCGACGTAACAAACCCTTATTGAAAAAATAATTGGATCGGGGACCATCCTTATCACCACTCCCCATGTAAGACCTTAATTTAAAAAACGTTTCAATATCTTATCATGAAAGTTGGTTCATAATGATAATTTGCGAAAAAAGTGCACAATACTGAATTTGAACCGCTCTGTCCGTTTTTTGAGCTCCTCATATAAGACTTTTCATCAAAAATAAGCCCTGACATGGCAATGAAGGCTAAGTGTTTTAAAAAAAGATTTCCATGACAAAAACATGACAAGAATAACCATCTCTCTGACAAGCGAATTGCGCTTTGCCAAACTTCGAAGATATCAGTTTACGTTTTTTGTCCAAACCCATGTAGCGATTCCCAAAAAAAATGTGTCTTTATGAGGAGAAAAGATATAATTTCTGGTATCTTATCGCAATGAATAAGGAATTGTGTTCAGCAAAGTGTTGTAGGGTTTTAATAAGAGGTCTTGTCCGATTATAAAGTTTTCACTTGTGTTTTGGTGGAAACATATTTAGCCGGATAACTGAAGTTAATTTGGTTATAAATTAATAATTTGTAGTTTTTCTAGCATAGCATCTAGCGAACCACTGTGGCTGGTCGCAGCTGGTTTTCTCAATTGTTGTCATCACTAATTTCCCAGCAGAAGAAAGGCAGCGAGACGAAAGTCTTCAATCAGCGTATGTATATATGTATGAATGAATATTTATACAGAGATATCATGTGTATTTTTTGTTTCATTATGACGTCCATCAATCTGTGACGCAACTTTTCCTATAACCCACTAATTATGTCTCAAGGGTAACATAATTTAAACATCTTTGAAAAGTAAACAAAAAATCTCGTCTTTGCTGAAAATATGATTTTATATCTGTTTTTTTTTTTTTTTCGCTTGTTTATATTTGTTAAATGAAGTAAGGACAAGAAGCAAGAAATAAAACAGAAACAAAAACAGAAAGATTTTAAAATCTATACAAAAACGTACAAATACACACATCTATCTATATTTACAGTCTCCGGCTAAATAAATAAATAATTTAATATGCTCTTGTTAAAAGATAAGACAAAATCTTAAATTAATTGTCTGTCTGGAAACGATTGAATCGTAGCAATTACGAGGGAATTGAAATGCTCAGTCTTTAGGGTGAAATTTTGTTTTTTAAAAATGTTCTTTTACTTAGAAAAGTTACCGTTCAATTTTCATTTTCTTCGGAGAAAATATGTTCTTCTCGGAATCGGATGAGAGAAAGAAAATGGTCGCTTATGGCTCGACCAAATCAATTCGATGAACGTAATTAAATGCTCTCCTCAATCCCTCTCCAATCCTTTCTACGACACATTTATCTCTCTCCTCTTTTCCTTCTTTCTTCAAAGAGATCCTAGATGGAGAAGCGACAACATTGGTGAGCTGTGTTTTTTTTGCGCTGCTGCGAAAGACCGAAAAGTCCGTTAGTAAAAAAAAAAAAAAAAAAAAAAAAAAATATTTAATATGAACTTATTTCGCGTCCTTTTTGCCACGAAATGAACAAATTTAAAAGCGAATCAGTTTCGTTAATGACCAGCTCGAATAAATTATGGCGTCAATATACGGTTGAACCAATTCAGAAATTAATAAAGTGGAAGAACAAATAATGAAATCAAATAAAATTAAAATTCAATCTTTTTCTCATACCATAAAATAAACCCAATAAAGAGAATAAAATTAGAAGCTAACATCAAATCGTAACAAGCAAGAGAATTGCATTCGAGTGTGGGCGAATTTTTCCCCCCGTATCCAACACGACATTTCTATTTTAAAACGGAAAAAAACTAAAAGACGTAAAATGCGATATTATATGATATTAAATGGATGAGAGCGAGTCTTAACTTTTATGCGCGGGTACGATTGAATCTCATTTAGAATGTGTGGGGAAATTTTTATCATTATATCTATTTTAGTGTATCTGCAACTAGCAAAAACAGGCCATCTTCAAAAATGGTTCGATCCCATCGAAATATTTTCCATTATTTAGTATGCGAATGTGGAATTTTTTTCAAAACAAGACTTTATATCCGATCGAATAATGGAAGTGGGCTAAAAACATGTAACATATTTAATGTTAACGTATCAGAGACGAACGACCTATCTTCAATCGATTCTGAACCGAGAAGGTAGTTCTCGCTCAAATCATTGCGTGTGTGTTGCGTATGCTCGCGCAAACTTAATAGACCTTCATCGTAAATACCATACGGTATAAGTAGGGCGCAATGTATGCCAATAAGCTTTTTTATTCTATATAGTTAACCGAAAAGTGCTGCCAAATTTGAAATATATCCGATACTTAACCAATATATCAAGGGAATGGATCCTCGATTCCTCGATCTTTCGCATACTCAGCTGAATACGTAAATTGGCTGAAAAGTTTCGATACTAAACAGGTAGATGACCCAGCATTTGTCCACAAAAGCTGAGGAATGTGCTTGTATGCTCAATTAATCCAGAGAATTGCAGATTTTTCCATTTTACACATCATATGAATAGCATCCGATAGTCATGCGAAACTTCTGATCCCAAGTTCATTAAGGACTTAAATCAATTTAAGAATTCAATAAAATCGTCGCAATTATGTAATAAATAGCATTAACGGAAGTTATAAATATTAAAGGTTCGCCTCATGGTGAGCGCAGCTCTCTTATGTGTCACTTACGCTTTTATTTTATGCAAACTTGTTTATTAACAGAGACGTTTTATATACATATGCAGACAAGTGGCAATCGAATAAAAACATTTCTTTTGCATTTTCATATTTTTCAGGAAAAAAGTACTAAAGATCCGAGAAAATATTTCCGCACGATAAACATAAATTATTTAAATATTTCCCAAGTATATAAACACATCAGCCGCAGCCGCAACAATATACTAATGAAACTTACACAAAAGGCTGAGACGAATAGTAGCGCTATTGTTGTTTATTAATAAAAGTTTACATCTGAAAAAAACACATAAAGTTTATACATTTTTATAAAGTCTGTAGCGACTTGGAGGAATAAAAGAGGAATTCATAATTAAAATACCAAAGGATGAAACCAGCGAGGATTAGTAAAATTTATTTTATTAAATAAAAAGAACTAAAGAGAGAAACAGCCAAGAGAAGTCAAATAAATCTATATTACAGTAGCAGAGTGTGCAGAGTGCAGCCGAGTTAATGATGGCTGGAGTGCAAGTGCGCGCAGATTTGCCAAGCTGGTTGGGAAAGACGATGGCGACAAGCAAAACTCCCTCTACATTCGAGAATAATAGAAATAATACATTTTATAGTGAAACGTCCATCTGGCCCAGTAGTATTTCATATCCTCAGCTCGCTTACGACTCTTCAATAACATTGAATACGACGACAACTGCATGGATGTTTGGCGACAATAATACCGATTCTTATTATCAAGAGGCTGACGAACATTGTCACGATGTCGATATAGTCAGCAATACCTCCTACGGCAATATAACCTGTGAATCACCCATTGAATATGCGGTACCATTGTATGGCTATTGCATGCCCTTTCTCCTAATCATCACTATGCTATCTAATTCCCTAATAGTAGTAATACTGAGTCGTAAAAAAATGGCAACACCCACAAATTCTGTACTAATGGGTAAGTACTAAAACAAATTTTATACTCATCCCTAAAAGAATGGAAAACTACATTAAGTTTGTTACCCCATTCGTGGAAAAGCGAACATTACGCCACATTAGATCCCATAAAACACACGCATGTTCATACTCAGGATGAGATTTTAAAAAGCATTGCTAATAGCTTTCTGTCCACGCGTCCGTTCGTCACATACTCACGTACAAAAACTTAGAATAAGAAGCCAAAATTTGGGCAGAGTTCGGGGCTTAGTTTGCGTTTACGGATCACTCATCAGCTTTGATAACCTGATCCTTATGAAGCCGTGAACTTTAATGTTATAGTGAAATAATGCTTTTTTATCTGATCGTATTTATCATACGTGTTGCTCCCAAGGCGGTAAAGCTGGTGTTCACTTACATGTATTATTGATAAATATTTGTTTGCTTCATTAGCTTCTGTGTGCCAAGTTATTTCTTGCTTGTGGCTTTTGAGATTTTGTGTCAACTTTTTTGTTTTTTTTTTTTTTCTACGTTTTTTACCTTTGGCAACTTCGAGTCTATGCCCAAATGCTCGATAACGGCTCATGTTGTTATTTACAGTTTTTATTCATCTATTTATTACATACTTTTAAACAATAATAAATTATTTTATTCGAAGAAAGGGTCTGTTTGAAAAGTAATGCAAAGTGCTGATAACATATATGGCTTCTTGGCCCTCAATGATGGCTACACATTATAGTTCCGATTTCAGCATCAGATAAAGCTTATGTGTTTCTTAATGGAATTTGGGACTTGGGCCAGATAATTGGATCCTTATCATATATGCATCTCATCGAATTCCTCCAAATTTTTTTAAATTTCACTGATATCGAATATATAATAGGTTTTAAAAGTCTATTATCTAATGTCATGAAAAATATGGCTGTTGATATCAGTGAAATTCTCTTATCCTTCTTCTATAATATTTTAAACTTATCCGCCGATCAGCCCGCTCGTAACTCATGTCATCCATGGTTCGATAAAACACTCAAATCAACTCATTTCTTTCATTCATGTGCTTTAATGGTTGAGGCGCGAATCTTTCTGAAAAATCCTTTAAATGCAACCTTACAGAGTGCACAGTTAAGGATGCGACGATTCAATCCGGCGATCAAGTGACATAAAACTGTTCTTTCCCGTGTTCTCCTCAATTTCTCATTCAATTTCGTAAAATTAAATTCAAAACAAAAACAAGTAAGAAATTTATATTCGGCTATGTTTTCTTATCATAAAAGAGTGTTATACGATAAAATTTATCTTTCACATATAACATCACTAGAAGATATTGTTAAGAAAAATTAATCGACCGCGTCGTGAAATCCGCCGTTATTAATTTATATACTTAATTAATATACTTTTTAGGCTTTACGCATTCGACTCTCCTGACCAATTTGGCCCATTTTCAGTAGCAACCTGCCTGCAAAAGCTTCTGCCAAATTTGAAGTTGATATCTTCATTTTTGCGACCAGGAGAGTGCCAACAACACATAGTATGCAGACACACAGACACAAAGACACGCAGATGGACGGACGAACATAGCTAAACCAATTCAGAATTTCACGTTGAACAAGAGTATATATACTTCGTAACATCTTTGAAGCTTCGTTCTGGGTGTTGCCAATATTATAATGAAATGAGTTCAGCTCCCTTTCTTCAGTGGTGGATATAAAAAGAAACTAGAATTTGCAAAAAGGAATTCATTCACAGGGGACTACTTCATAGATTTCCTTAAACTGGAGAATGTGTAACAGATTCCTTCCTTCATCCAAGCTAAGTATATGATGATAACCTTCTTTTCAATTTACATATGCTACTGTCTATTCATGAAGCTGGATGTGTGCAGAACCTTATAAAACTGTAGTAAAGAGGATTCGATGAACCATGTTTTATAAAAAGACTAACGCCGAGATTGTGCCTTAGTTATGTATGTAGATTATGTCTTATTGTTCGCATATCGCATCCTTCGAATCTGTTGCGAAAAAGTTCTAGTTGTTTGTCTTAGACGGTGCACCTTTGGACTTTGATTTGGTAGCTTTCCTAAATGAATTTAACGGTGATATTCCTTCCCGTCCATTAGAAGCTTTCTTTTCATCAATGTATAGCAGTATTATTTAGAACGAGTGTTTTATGCTTTCGTTAAAATGCAGTTTGAAAGTTTATCGATCATAGAATCAACTTAGGAAAAACTGCACGAAACGAATTGTAAAAATATGAATTTTCTAATGGGCAATGATAAAGAGATTACTATTATTTGTCTTTTCTTCGTTTTAGTACATTGCATGCATATATATATGTATGTGCATTTCATAAGAGAGAAGAATAAGCGCTACAGAGTACTAAACCGCTTACTTAAAAATTCACTAAAACAAAAACTTTGACTAAGTAAATTAGAAAACATAAGATGTTATGTTAGACGACATACATGTTCCCATTCTCCCATTCTCCCATTCTCCCATTCTGCCGCAACATCCCTTATCAACGCCCTAGATGGAAACCTCTTGTACGGCAAATAAATACACATATGAACTTAAACACGCACACATAATTGCAAGGAGAAGAAAAGAAGATTGTCTTTATTTTTTTATATTTCTTGCAAATCCCTTTAATACGCACAATACTAGCGCAATATGCGTACACATTATATTATATTGCAAATAAGAGTTTGTTGGGGTCTTTTGATTGAACTATTATGTGCTAAGTTAAACAATAAAAATATCATCACCATGGTCGTTGTTGTTATTATGGCTGTTTGCAAAAAAATAAAATAACAATAAAAAAATAAAAAATGAAAAGTGACAAAAAACAAAAAGTAAAAAAGAAAAAAAAAATACGCCTGGTTGACAAAGGGGGGAAGAACAAGTAGATAAATGCATTCACTAACCCAACGCGCTCGCATTCATTGAAACTAAATACATTGAGTATTAAGTGAAATCATGTCAAGCTTCATTTTGTTTTGTTTTACTTTATTTTGTCTTGTTTTCTTTTCTCTTATCCATTTTGTTTTCACTAACATTACACAACTGCATATAACATGACATGTGTTTACCAAAGGATGTGACAATAAATCACAAGTATGAATACACAAATATCACGTTATTTATCATGTATATACATAACTTGACATTATTGTGTGTGTGTGTGTGTGTGTGTGTGTGTGTTTGCATACAACGCCACACATATATATATAACATATTTATATATATATACCTTTAATAATAGTGTGAAGTTAAGTGAATTTTAAGTATGGTTAAATAAATAGATGAGAGAGCGAGAGGGAAAGATAGTAATAGTAGTAGTAACAAGCATATATTACCCAGAGTTGATTTCATGGCTCTCTAAATAAAATGGAATATTTGCATGAAATATTTTTGAAATGTTTACGACTATAAAGTAAAGACTCTTGCAATAGTTGTTGTAATTATTGAGTTAAGAGATCGATAAAATTTAAAAATTTCAATAAATTTATTTATAAAAAAGATGAAGTAAATGAAACAAGC
>CCAG010003688.1:0-37184 GCA_001077435.1 Glossina morsitans morsitans | reverse complement strand
TCCAATTACAAATGCAATAATTCTTAGATTATTTAAGACATGAGGTGTGTTCGTCAGTATCTATTTTGTCCCATTCAAAGGAACACTTGTACCAGCATGTTTTCCAATCGTCGAAGCTCACCAAAGGCTTTGGCTAAGTTTTGTAAACTTAAGAACGACTGACTGTTCATCTGACTATCGCTTATCCTGTCATATTAAACATATAAGAAATCTTATGCACTTTGTTGCAAATAATTGCTACCTCAGAGTTTTGCTTAATAAATGCATTTTCACTAACTAACATTTCACATAACTATTGTAATATTGTAAAGGAAGAATAATAACATCTGCAGGAAAGGACCAGAAAATCCATAAATAAAGATATAAATATATTCCAAAGCTTTAAACATCCTGTTTAAGACTCAGTATTATCATAGATCGCGTGCGAACTACTGCTGCAAGGAAAAGATCCATCAGCATATTAATAAATATAACGGGTCACACGTTTGAAACAAAGTAAAAAAATTTAGGGCATTTTCGTTTGTAAATCGCTAATACATAGGGAGAGATAAGAGCCTTTGTAAATCGCTAATACATAGGGAGAGATAAGATCCTTGACCTGCAAGAGACTGAGATTGTATTTGTAAATATTGCTTATTTTATGAGAATGTTCCTCATTTTTATATCCAGCGCCACTTATGGTATTAAGTTTTCGTAAATGTGTGCAAGACCCAGAATAACTTGATATAGACCCACCTTGTATTGTACCCAATGACTTTTTGAATCGATTTAAACTTGTCTGCCCGTCTGTCCAAAAATGTTTCTTTCGTATTCAAAATACAGGCCACAATTTTCAAGATATTTCGATGAAATTGGGTATAATGACGTGTTTTGGTTCAAGGATGAATGCTATTAAAAAAAGTTCTTATCGATCAATTCCCGTATAATGCCTTATTTTGAAAAGTTGTTATATGAATAACTGTAGGCTGGTGGTTGGCATACTAATCCCAGCTACTAGAAACTGGTGATTTATACAAAGATGTCTACCTATCGGGATTTCAAATTCATACGATTTTCTTTTTCACAACCAGCATAATTTATCTACAAAAAATTATCGTTAATTACTTTATAGTTAAGTTGGTCAACTCAAGTTTTTGTAAAATAATTTCAAAAGACACTGTAACCTCCATATAATTCCTTGCATAGTTTCTAAATTTCTCATAGAGTGATTATATGACTTGTTGAGTTGATGTCGGTAGCAGCAACTATCTGGGAGACGACATCGAACCCCTAATCTAAGTTGTTAGTAAATTGGCAAGTGGTTCTACCTAGCTTGGGAGTTCACAATTACTAATTAAGGTTGTGGAACTTGCCATAATTCTGACCGATCATATTCTTGGTCGTCACGCTAATCCAGGCAATTACTATTACGATTTTTCCAAAGTTTATATATGGGTACACTGTAAGAAGGCTTAATCTTATAGTAAACGTAAAGTGAATTATTCATGATTTAACGCCCACAAGGGATTGCTCTAAAGAAATGTTATAGGAATATATTTTCACCCTGGCGCGAACTCATGGTTACTTCATGCGGTTGCCTTTACAGTTGCGGTGCAATCTTACACCGAGCTGTGAAACAAATTTACCACCAATCCTGCCTAAAAATGCTACAGAAACATAAGGTGAGCATTATTTTATCATTACGACCGCCTGTATGTCCGGTTTTAAGATGTATTTGAAGATGTATCAATTAAATATTTCGACCGGATTGAATTGTACGGAAAAGGCAATTAACCATGAAGTCTGCCGACCATTTCTGTTTATGTTGCAACTTTTCTCTCTTCCTCTATTATTAAGTCGTCGACATTACAACTTTATAAAGAGAAACTTCGATTCCTTCAATATTTAAAATTTTGAAAATTGCACAGACGTCTGATCGAAGAGACAAAATTTATTCCATTATTTATATATATTTTACTAAGTGTTCATTGCTATGATATCATTTTAATACATCCGAAGATGTGTAGCTTTGATGTGAATATAGTTTCCCTATACAAATGAATTATTGGTAAAATAAAATACAAATTATTGCCAGAAAGGAAGAACACTGTCGCGGAGCAAATTACTTATGTAAGGCCATGTGTGAACTGTGGCAACTAAGAGGCGATTCTGATAAATATTCATGTCCAAGCTTAGGTCAATAACTTCTGCTTCGGATCACATATTACTGATGATAAAATTGTAATAAAATTATTTTAAATCATTTTTGGACGATGATTCATTCTTTGACAGAGAGAGGGAGTTCAATCGCGAAAAGATGTATTTGAGTATGGCGTTAGCTTTGAGGCTAATGGGCACAAACGCTATCATTAGATTGAATATTTTTAAAAGTAACATATCTTGTCAACGTGCCATTCGGTCTGTAATACCGATATGATTCAGAATCCTTAGTCTAATATTTCCGTGATCATCGATCTTCTCGAACTTTAAATCTATAACTAGGTACGCAAAAATTTAAAAATAATGGACTGACTTTAAATGCAATCGTCTTTTTTTTTTTTGATTTTCTGGAAAAAATATCCGTTGTATTCTGAAAATCGTGCCTTTCATATTTCATTTCAAAAAGGATATGCATTGCTCGAAAAGTGAATTCAACGGAAATGGAGTTCTGCTTGAAACGAAATACTTTTCCATAGATCTCATGCATTACAACAAATTCCCTTATGAATAAACAACTTTCACAAGATATTTGAGTAAAGCATAAAGCGATCATCGTATTGTAAAAAAATTTGAGCTTAAGTTCGACTATTTGAAGCGTCTATTGGTGGCTAAAGTCGCTTAAGTCTCTTTTCCGATTCACATTAGCAGTTATAGGCTAATGGAAATAAGAACCGCATGATGGAGCAATGAAATTCTCGTACTCGTATTGGCACACATCATCCGCGTGGCTCAAAGCCCCTAAACCCCGCCGCAGGCGGACTGGCAAACAGAAGCCGAGAAAGCTAAGGGAAACGACTCTCTCAAGGTTCTCTCTCCCCTAAGTTTCCCTCGTATATTTTTTGTTGCTGTGTTTGTGTTTTTGTCTTTCGGCAGAAAAAAAGGCGTACTTTTAGCGGTATTCTGACCCCTATTACAAGTCACAAGGCATTATTTTTCTGTGTGGTTTGCATGACTTAACAACTCTGCCTTGTAATAAAGCACGTTTTTGTAACTGTTCCTTTGGAATACCAACCATTGAAATAGGAACCAAGCAACTATATAAAAAATAGAAATGCTTTTCTTTTGTGACTAGTGCCCGATCGAAATGTCAACAAGTAACCTTTTATCGAAGTTAACATTCAAATTTTTTGTTTGTATATGTTTTGGAAAGGGAAAAATCTTAGCTCACTCGCGATTGTTATATCATTTATTTTATTGTCCTCGAATAAATTATATATGTCATTATTATTATTATTATTATTATTATTATTATAATTAACTTAACCAGAGCAAGGAATTCTAATAGCATTCTAAAAGCATTAGCATCAAAGGCTATCGGTTTTCTTCAAAACTCTGCCTCACTTGAGATTTGAATCCACGATCATTGAGTTGTTACTCAAATGTATACAATATTTTTGATTGCAAGACCTAACGAAAATCCGGTTATTATATATCCGTATACAAATTCATTATGTAAAAATGTCTGCAAACATTTGAGACGTTAAAGGTTTAGAGAGTGAGATTATGCTCATTCTCTGCTGTGGTTGAACGCTGGTCCCAGCCAGAACTTAATGTTCAAAGAAGGAATAAATTCTTGCAATATGACAATAGAAATCCACCTAGGCCCGATTTATAGTTAAGGTCTTTAAAACACTTAAGTGTACTTACCTTGATTAAATTTACGAGCCTGAGCCTTTGATCTCATAATTTGTTCCACCAATGTTGCCATCAAAGACAATAACAGACTCTTAAAATGTTGTTAATGAGATTTTCTTCTTTTACTCTTATTTATAGTTTGGAATTTTTATCTTCCTGTAGCCTGACCTGGCCGTGCTACGTCAACTAATGAAATCCAATGTGAAAAAGCAACAACAAAAATCACCAATTTCTTATTTTCAGTTGAATTTCTTTTCTTTTCAATTTCGTTGAACTTGTTCGATTAAAGAAAAATGCTCTTTAATGGGATTAATAGGTTTAATAATACCAACCAGTAGCTGCTGCTTTTATTGTTACGGTTATTCACTTTAATTTTGCACTCACACTCACAGGCCGGCAGCGAAAAAAGGCACGTTCACCTTGAATTTGAATTTTCTTCTGGATACGATTGTTGGTTGTGTTCTTTGCATATTTGCGCGGAATTTATTTTGGGTAAAAAAAAAAGGAAAAACGCTTTTTGCGAGAGCTACAAAAATTGCTTAATAAACATTTTTATGCACTTTTTTTTTTTGTTTTTTACATTTCGTATACTTTTTAGGTTCGAATTGGCGCCTTTTTTAAAGAAAAAAATTATTTTGACAAATTTTATTTTACTTTGCTTTGATTTTCTTTTTTGTTTTTTCTTAATGGTTTCTTTTTTTTTTTCTTTTTTTTACTAAGGGCCTGAATAGCTGTTTTCAATAAAACTCTTTAGTCGCGACTGACGAGACATGACTTTGGCGGTTTATAAAAAAACAGGCCTCCAAGTCTGCGTATGAATTTGTGCTTGTGTAACACACTTAAATTATGGATGGAAACCAGCAGTAACAACAATAACATTACGTTAGTAACTTGAACATAGAGGTATCCACCACAATACGAGCACACATGTAAGGATAATATAGTCCTGCTTCAGTAGCTGATAGTTTTTGTTTTCATTTCTTCTTTCTTAGCAGTAAGACGTTGCCGTTATGCAAATAATTACATGCGATATCCGCACGTACACGAATATTCATATATACGTATATATGACTATGTGTATATATATATATACAATATATATATATATATGTATATATATATATATATATTTGGAGATTTACTTGATGTATATAATAAAAAAATTTAATCCCTTTTAGTTATGATCGCACTGCTAGGCGATCTAACACACTGGTGCTTGTGTAGGCGACTGAATAGACATTTGAAAATGATTAGAAACTCTGCTGAACCCATTTCAAAATGATTGGCTGACCACTGACGCCATCATTTACTGACAATATAATTTTAATATGAACGATCCTCAGCTAAACAGCGATCGCAGCGCATTTTTCTTTTTTTTTCCCCATTTTTTTGTGTACATTTTTCCCAACCATCTTGCTCCTCTCCGCCGCAATTATCTGCCTGAATGAGTGATTGCCCGCCTTTGCATATAATATCTCTATAAACGTTAGTTGAAGCTTTATTTCATTCATTTCATACGTCAGATACTACTTACTTGTGTCATTATCGCTGACTCTCTTCAACATTCACTCATTCCCTTGCCTTTGAAATTGTTGCTATTAGTTAAATTTCGTCGTGATTTTTTTCGTGACACACAAACAAAGCCGATGTCTTATCATTTGAAAAACGGAGCAGAGCAGAGCAGAGAATAAATAGTGTGGAGGAAAAAAAAACTTAAACTGAATTAATTTATTTTCGCAATCGCTAATCGCGCCGAGCGTTTTCGCTTTTCACACATCCATTTCAATAAAAATTCTCAATTATATCAATCATGAGACAAAACATTATTTGAAAGAAAACAGAAACTAATCTGCGCCTTTAAGTAAAATTGCGATGAATTTTGAAAATCTTTGCTATAACACGCTTATCAGAATCATTTTCGCACTCAGCTTTAAATCGCTTTATTAATTTATGGCGAATTAAAGATCGATATCTCCAAACTTTCAATTTATTGATAATATCGTACGTACAAATTGTCGTCTTTTCCAAACTTCTATCTCAATTTCTTCAAGTGTTAATGTTCCAATGAAAAACAGCTGAATGAGTAACCGACTTCGTTGACAGATGTGTTAGAGTCCTTCTCCCGAATATTGCGGTTATTAATCCAAAAATGTTATCGTCTTAACTGTTAAACAGAAAGAAAGCAAATTTCAAAACTAAATCCACCAGGAATATCATATTAACCAGAAATACTTACATATGGAGAGGGTGAAGCTTCTGCTGCTTTTATGTCAATGTTACTTAAAATATTTTCCATCGCTAGTCACTACTTGCCTTATCCTTTAGGCGGAATATGAAAGAACATCCGATCTTTTGGAATATATACACGGAAGGACCCATTTCTTGGATATCGTCATAGGAGTGGAAAACCTGCTGGAAAAGACAGTCACAGGCTCTGAGCAACATTATGGAACCGTTACAAGTCTCAAGGCAATCACAAGCACTTTTTCCATAACATACTTTTCGAGTTTTCGTAGCATAATCTTGTTTTGTAACCAAACTTATAATGGAGCGTTCTAATGCGATTCCAGAATAGCAAATTTTTGTACAAAGTCACAGAAAGTATGCCAAAAAAAAAAAAACAGTCACAACTTCATATGTGTAATGATCGGTGGCAAAGAGAGAACACGGCTGCAAGTCACTATTTGAGGTAACGTTTGGCGAATACAGCGGGGCAGGGAGAACACAGCGCTACAGCTTGAACAACCTGCAATGCTCAACGTCATCATGTTGACAGATCAAGATCTCTTACCAATACATGCCCATTCTTCGTCTGAACGATGATTTCGATGGTTCCCGTTAGTTAGAGCAACTCATAACGCAATAATCCCAGCTGGTCAACTAAACGGAATGTTAATAGCTCCCTTAGCCATCATCAAGATTACTTCCACTTTAGATACGCAAGTGAGTCCATTGTCCATCATCCCCATTTTACAGCAGTCACTATATTTCCAATTAAGTAGAAAGAAATGTCGCTTTTTTGATACAAAACTGGACCTATTCGAAATTTTGCGGAAACCATATCGTGTACACTTCAGTGAAATAACTTACACCGTTACGCAAAGTGTAAAGATAGTACGTTCGGATGGAGAAGCGAGAAATTATTCAACATCGCAATACCTTATCGATCTGTCTGATACTGGCTTGCAAATGTTGGAATCGTTTTATTATATAAAATTAGCGTAATTCCATTATTTGTTGGTGAATACAACACTTTTCGTAAATATTCAAAAGCAAAACAACAAGAAAATAGAAAATGTATTAATAGGTTTTTCGTTTTAAAATTAATTTGCTAAACATTTATATAAGTCATTAATACGATTTTTCTAATTCTTTTGTTTTTTTTTTTTTTTTTTTATTTTTCCTCTCTACTGTTTCGTAAATTTGCTAACTGTTCATTGGAATCATTAGTCTATTTCTGAACTTTTATTGCCTGGCGTTACGCCTATTCAAATTTTGTATCTAACAAACATATATGTGTGTGTTAAATGTCGATGTAAATCATGGGTATATGCATGTTTTCTCTTTTTCCTTTTTTTTTTTTTTTTTTGGTTTTTTTTGCGTAGGTGTTTATGTTTCTCGCACCATAATCATAATCTAAGCGCCTTGCTTGCCTCGGCAAAATTCCATTATATAAATTTTATTACATGCATTTTTCATATTTGCTTAGTTTTTCCCTCGAGATATGTGAGCTTTGCTGCGTATTATAAATTTATGCACTTGTAGACGCGCTTTCTGGGCTGCAGCAATTGTTTCATAATTATCATTATTATTATTATTGTTATTATTATTTCGTTCGGTCTTCCTTCACAACCGCACTCAAAAATAGGTCACTGTGTATAATTTCTTCTTCGTTTTATTGTTATTTATTTATCAGCAACAACTACAAATAGATTTTTTTTAATGATATTTTATATCCCACAAGATTTTTTTACTTCCTCTTATTTTCAGTTTTATTAATGATACGAACAATAATTCTCGTACACAATCATTTTATATACCAGATGAGGCCGAATTAAAAGGTCATCAAATAAGTGTTTTTTTCTCTAATTTGTAATAGAAACTAAAAAATAAAACATCCCATTAGGAGTTCTTTTTTTTGCCATTTTCATTGAAAAGTGATTTTATGTAAATGATCGCATCCCCCATGGACTCCCCATATTTTTCCAACTTTTCGACATAAATCTACTCTGATTTCCCCAATAACACGAATAATCTTCGAGAATAATGTAATTGAGACTTCGCGGTTTATTGGAGTAAGCTAATGCTCCGGCACAACCCCAAAGCAGAAAGTCATGTAGAGTTATATCGCATGATCTTTATTGCAACCTTGCATAGGTATTTGTGGAGATTACACAGTCATTGAACTTTCCATCCAATAAATTGATTTTGTTACAAAACCTATGACACGTTTCACCATCTTGTTGAAGCCACATTTTGTCTAAGCCGTAAGTTTCGTTAGGAAGATCAGATAAGATTCCTTTACACGAAACGCGCAATGCGGTTATCCAAGGAGTAATTTAATTTAATTTACGCATGAGTGGCCGAGTAGGTGAGAATCGAATCTACCACGTCGGCGTTCGCAGGCTCAAATCTCAGCGCGACAGAGTTCACTGTGGTCATAGCTACAGTGGATGCTCAGCCAGTAGTAAGGTAATAGCGCTTGTCGATTGACAACACATGCCCTAGACTATGGCCACCACCTCCCTTTATTTCTCTTTCGTCACTTCTCTCGGACCGTCACCGCGTCACGCGAACAGGGGGTCATATAAAAAAACAAACTGTAACTAAATATGAGCTTCGTCTCATTACACCCTACACCATTTGTGATACAAGGCTATATTAAGTTTGTGCGCATGTATGTAACACCCAGAAGGGCTTGAGCTAACTCCACGTTGTATTATACCGATTGTGTTTTAAATTTGTCTACCGTCTGCCAATCAGTCCCACCTGTTTTCTTGTATTCAGCCTGCAGGTTGCAACTTTAGTGATGTTTCGATCAAATTTGTTACACTAATGTGTTTTGGCCCAAAGACGAACGTCATTGAAAATGGGCTGCATCGGACCACTTTTCCGCCTAGTCCCGATATAAAGACTTATTTCGAAAAGACGTTGGGTGTATAACGGTAGGGTGGGATAGGCTATTTAAAAGGGCCCATTTCGATTCTGTAACTTTAGGTGTCTCAAATAAACATTTTCATCAAGGTTATCATACTATTCTAAGAAGTGCGAAAATTTTTTTTCTCAGAGCTCATCTCACCCCATCTCACCTCTAATTTGAAGTATGTATGTATGATCCGTGCTTCTGCATCCAAAATGTAAATTTTTTGCATGAACTTCTTTAGACAAATACTGTTTTCTTGTTAGCGGAAAATCTGCGTGAAATTTCATGCCAATAGTTGTCTTCAAGCGTTAATGAGATAAGCTTACTCTCCTTTCCATTTAAGGCTTTGCGTTGATTTAAAAGAAAAGAAAGGGAATGACTGAGAGCTTTTAAGCAAATAAAAGGCAACATTTAACTAATGTGCTATAGGATTTTCATTTAAAAATATTCGTGGAGGAGGAGTGCTCTAGAAGCCACAGAGAGCTATTTGATCTCGTGGCTTGTGATAGCTTTACCAAACCACCAAACACATTCTGCTGGTTGATGGGTGCAGTTCATGATTGGATTAAAAATTAAAAAAAAAAATTAATTTTGAATTTTTAACAGGTTTGCATGCAAAAATACAACCCACGCCTTCTAAAAAGATCCACTACTTTGTAAAATACGTTGTGATCAAAGCAACAACAAAAAGGCATGAAAACCTTCGCTCAATCATTAATCAGTCCTAGAAAAAGTAGGCAAAATGGTATTCAGATGGAGGCGTCTATTTCTTAGAAATCATTCGAAGAAAAACGAATAAAATTTGAAGCATCCATAGGAATTTCCGAAGGTTCTCTCTCACTAAGAAGGTTCTCTCTCACACCGCTTGATTCGAAATCCGACACGTTGCACTATTAGATGGAAAAATTTAAAAAAAGATGCGAATTTTGCATAACAGATTTGGACGGATTTTCATCATAAGGTATTAACAGCTTGACTTCCTGCAATTTAAAGATCTATTTGTGTTGGAACGATTATAGTTGCAACGCAAGAGCTGAACATGTTGGCAGTCGTCCAGCAGATATTTAAATTTGTAAAATAAAACGCAAATCTCTCTGAAGTCGTTTACTCGTGTTGCATACATTCAACAAAATTTAGTACAGCCTTGCTTCAAGTGTGATAAGGCGTGGAAATTCGTATTACTTTGTTATCTTTTAATGCATGACTGGTTTGGCCTTGTGATTGTGGGCTTTAATAAATGGCACTTTGTATCGTCAACGTAACCCAATCAAAATTTTGTAAACCCCACTTTATTCTACTCTGATTTAACACTAATCGGACTACGGTGAGCCTTTGAGAATGAGTTGAATTTTAAAGTTAAATTTCTTGATTAAGAAGAAGAAGAAAAAATTTTGTTAATGTACGGTTAGCCATGATGTCGAAACCAACCCCTTTCGTCTTTCACTCTTATCAATGCTGAGGATCACATGCCTCACAGTCAGAAGGGAATTCTGAATCCCCCCTAGGAAGGACCCAATCGTTCCAAATATTGAAAGAGGCTTGCATTCAGGAAGTGTGCCAAGCCATAGTATTAATAATTTCTTCAGCACTGTAACGTCTGCGTAATGTCTGCTGTAAAAATTCTTCTGGTTCCAAAGATGAAGCTATTGCCTTCAAATTTGGTAGTCGCTTAAAAGGTTGTTCCATGCAGGCCGGCGTTGCAAATGGGCCAAATCGGCCAAAAATACCATGTAAGCTAAACTGAGAACATCGCTGCGTTCCGGATTTTTGGTCGACAAAACAAAGCATATATGGATTGTTTACAATGTTTTACGTTCGCACATACGTTAACCGGATAAATAATAAACAACTTGCTGTCAAAAATAAGGGAACCCCAATGTGACTGTCAGTTTGTGCGACTCACCGTGGTATGATTTCTTTTAAAAACACATGATCCGATTATAGTTAATTGATTGATTGACTTTTGACTCCTCCACGGCCCACTTGTGAAAAGTCCTGACACTTTGCTTTTCCCGTAACAAATAGCATTTACTCGACACTGTTGGCACATTTAATCTATTTAGAAAAGTGGAGGGAAGAAAATTTTCAAATTTCAATCATCATTATTAGAATGAGAAAATCTAGGGCACATCCATAAATTCATGTTCTGCTGGAGTCGTAAACCTGTTAGTAACATTAAACTGTTGAAAAATAATGAAGCTAACGCGTGTACTTTCCAGTAGACAAAACGACTTGGCTCCAGAATCAATGCGAAAACATCGATTACAACGTTCGGCCGTATATTGAAAACATAAAATTATTACTACTCTGTGACGAACTATTTATTTGCCTTTTTATGGTTTTGCTACTAACTACATAAGTATTAAATTTTTAACGATTGCATCGCAATGAAGACATAGGAAGACGCCTAAAAAATATTAAGCCTAATTAATTCGAAATGTCTTTGTTATATGTTTATTAAGCTCTTGAGTTTGTTTTGGAAACCAATCTTCGTATGTGTATGTGTAAATTGAATAAAATGAATTTTGAATTTCTGAAGGCTCAATATTTTTGAACACAAACTTACGTGTAAGCAGAAAAAAAAGCTAATCAACAGAAACCGCAATAAGTATGCGGAGGAGTGATACGGATGGACGTGAAACCTCGTTCTTTCTAAAACAAAAGAAACTGTAAGCGATGGGAATATTTGCCCCATTCCATAGATACCGATTCCCCTCGCTTATCTCAAACAATTATCTAAGTTTTTCATGATGTACTCTGCTCTTTTAATGCAGCAGGTACTTTGGCGTCATTAGTTGTCTTTTCTTTCGTTTATCATATCCCATAAGAGCGAAGATACGAATGTATTCTTCGCTTATATTTAGCAAAAATTTTTATTCTCTATGTGCGTGCATTGGTATGTGGGCAATTATAAAATACAAGCATGCGCGCTTTTAGCAAATGGGTGGAGCTTTTTTTGCTGCTTGTTTGTAAGACCTCGTTAACGTAGAGAGCAAATGATTCTGTTGCTTGTTGTTCTGTTCTCTCGACAATTCGCTTTAACGTGGCGAAATTTTCTGTAATCAAGAGGTCTTTTGCTCATTTATATGTCTGCTTGTGGCGGGTGGGTGGGTTGACGTTTACTTACAGCGCAGAAAAAAATTTGTTTGCAGACTTTACCGCGTAATCAAATGATTCTTTCACTTTGCATATATGTGCATATGTTTGCATTTGTCGAAAAAGCAAAAAAAGCTAAATAAAATTATAAAAGAAAAAAAAAAAGCAACTAATGAAGTGTGTTAAGAGGGCAAACGGCAAAACGAGCAATACAATAGCCGAGTAAGTGAATGTCTGACGATAAGCCACAAGTTAAAGTGGTGGGTGCGAAAGAATTTGGAGCGGGAACTAAGGGATCTGCATAGATTTGTATTGTGTTCCCTTTACTTAACTTTAACCACAGGCGGGGAGATGCAAAAACAAGGCCGTCGTCTATGTTATTGTTTTTCTTTTTATTGTTGTTGTTGTTATATTGTTGTGTTGTTATTGTAATAGCTGCCTTCACTGAGTCCTTGAAATAAATGTTCCTGAATGTCAGCCGAGAACGTACGCAGCAGTTTAGCGTGGCTTGCTGAGCGCTTTGTGTGTGCGTGTAAAAAAAAAAATATAAATTCATTTTTTCTTTTGCTTATAAAACGATTCTACGATTCTTTAAATACCGGCGGCTGCTTTTCACATAGCAAATAACATAAAAACAGTGATAACAATAAAAATAAAAACTTCTTTGTCGTTTCAAAATGATTTTGTTAGCTTCGCGTGTACAAAGCTTTCTTATCTACTATGTTTACGAAAATGGTGGAGTGCGATGAGCACTGAAGGCATAGCAAAACAGCAGAGAGCATCCATCATTACTCATCATCGTTATATCTGTCCGTTTAGTGTTTAAGTAGCGCGCATTTGTGTTTGTGAGGGCGTGTCATCAACTAGTTGGTCACTTTACATTATCATATCTGCTCACTTTACGCACACACTTATTGTTGCTGTTTGTGGTGCTTCCCAAGTCTCATTGGCTTTCACGATATTAAGTGACAAGGCTGTATCTGCTTTTTTTCTTGCCGCATTTGGTATCTCGTTTTGGCCAACAGCACAATAGCTGCATGTTGTTAAACCTTACAAAAAAAACCAAACCAACTCAGACATCAATGATACCCCGCACACACCTTAACCTCACCGACGACCGCGAAAAGCAAAAAAACCATTTATTACGTGATATTTTTTCTACTAAATGCGAAAATATATACGAACGTACGTCGTCTGCGTTTATATAACGTCATTATCTTTCATGTTAAATGTCTCTCTGCTTTGTTGCTCTGTTAACTTTTTTCATGGAAGCCATTTTTAATGGTTCTACTTACTGTATTGACTATAATAACAGTATCTGTGCGAAGAGCTGTCGGGTTCTATACAAAAATTGATTGTTTTGCATTTTTATTCTGTGGCCGTTTTTATGTCTTTATTAATGAGAAAAAAACAAAGAAAATGTTTTGACACAAACCTATGTTGTTACAGTGAGTGTTGTTGTTGTTGTTGTTGTTGTTGTTATGCTCTGCCATTGCCACTGTCTGCTGCTTATTATTAATATTATTGTTAGCTGTGCAACATTTTATGTTGTTATTGTTTTTCAGGCTATCGCTTTGCGTAATAAACTCATAAATAAACAAGCAACGGCGGTACATGATATGCGGTAATGTTGATGCTGCTACTACTCTTTCTTCACGCACCCATAAATAAAACATAAATTAATGACAATCCATAAAAAAATCAACAATACAAACAATAACGTTTATGAACATAAACATACAATCTTTGCACACTTTGCAAAACAGATGTTTTTTTGTTTTTTTTTTTTTTTAAACTTGAATACTGATTGGCGTCTCCTCGGATTCTTTGTTGGTAGGCACATATAGTTGTAAGCAATTCTTGCAATATATGATATAAAATAGAAAATGATCGATATATTTTCAAAACTTGAATAAAAAGTGCTTTAAAAAAATGTACCTTTAATAAATGTTATGGTTGGAAAACCTAAATAAGAATAAGAATAACGTAGGAAAGAGAATATATACCCGCAAGTAAGGCGGGTGGACAAAAGGACGGCAAGGTGGATAGACGGACAAATGCGTGAATCGAATCTGAAGCCTTGGTTCGTATTTAAAGGGCTTTGGCTCCCTGGACGAACGGACACAAATATGTTTACAACCCTTTAAGCTCGGAATCTTACTTCGGTTAAATACAAAAGACAATATAATATATATATATAAGTATCTAAACATGTTTAGTGGCGAAACTGTGCGATATACCCTCTCTTAAGAGGAGAAGCGATTGTAAAAACTTAAAAAAAGGATTAACATCTCACTTAATACGTTCGAAGGATCAAGCCTATTTTTTGACGATTGTTTTGGATTAAAAGGGAAGATAATGGGATGGTATTGCCTTAGATATTACATGACACCATCAATTTCTGAAAAGTATTTAAAAATGGCAACATCGGAGTCACTCTTGGGAGGCACGGCCAATTCAAGCGATCGACATACCTCTTGGTGTAAATTCGAATCTTAAAAAAGACTCACATAACACACATGTTTGTAGCTAGCGGAACCCATAGGACTTTTTAAAAGCATTGATTTTTGTGTGATCGGCTAGTGTTTGGAGACAAAAAGTTCAATTTGTGTCCCCCAAAAGGCACTCTTTTATTAATATTAATCATTAAAATTATTCTATCGAAAGTAATCTACAACTAGTTCCGCTAGAAAATGTTATTTTAAAGATTTTGTAAAAAAAAAACAATCTAAAAGTAAAAAAATTGCAAAAATTTGGCAAGAAAATTTGTGGTTCAATGGCCGGCCTAACACTTAAACCTGGCAGAAGCACTAAAACCTTTCGAATCGTTCTTAGGCTCATATCTTCTCAACAAGAGCATAAGTATTCTCATCTGTTAGCGTATTGGAAAAACTAGAAATTAACAGGAAAGACATTAGGTTTCAACTTCTAAGCAGAGATTCACTTGAGACTGGCAGTCTTTTCGGAGCGCTTGGAAAAAGTTTCATTAGGTTTCAACTTCTAAGCAGAGATTCACTTGAGACTGGCAGTCTTTTCGGAGCGCTTGGAAAAAGTACGAAAACATCAAGGAAAGAAGTTTTTGAATGGAATTTTTTCCGTTTATTCTGCAAGATTCATCACCGACTCTAAGGCTAATAAAAAAGAAAAAAAAAGAAAATTCTAAAAAATGCACAGTGCCCTTACCCCTTAACTCAAGTTTGTAAAAATTCGAATATTACCACCAATACCAAAAAAAAAAACATTAAATGTTGGGATTTCCTAGATATAGTCGCTGCCGTTTTGAAAAACAGCACTACATTGATGCACATATGACTAAAATGTTCGTCCATTGCCGAATGGTTCAAGAAAAGGATCGATTTTTTCGAACTTCAACAAAAGGAAAGATGTGTACGATTAAATCACTTCAGGATGCTATTTCAATTTCTTACCATCCGAGTACCATCGAGCCAACGCTGGTCAGCGGTTGCTCGATAACAAGAACCATCACTCCAAAATGGAGATTAGATATCGAGTTCCCTCGATAACGGCAGCCGTAAATCGACCCCTTTTCAATTTTGACATCTAAACGAGCCCAGTAGCAGGCAAAGATGGACGAAGTTTGTTCAATAGGCTGATAAGTTCAGGCTGAACAAGTTAAATTAAATAAATTATGTATCAAGTTTTGTGCATGCTTAAAAATAAAGGGATGAGCGCATAGGTGAACATAGAGCTTGCCGCGGTTAGAAAACATCTCATTCCGCCAAAACTCGATCTAAATGGTTGTGAATTGATTCATCCATGTACCTTATAGATCAATATATACCTATAGATTAGTAGGAGATAGACATAAAATTGCAATATGCAGCTTCTTTAACAGTATTCCTCAGAGTGCTTTGTCAAGCTCATACGTTGTATTCGTGCGTACCAACTTTTTTCACGAAGCTTCCTTTTCTTCAACTTACTTTGCAACGTTTTTATGGGAGAGTGCTTTAAAGTTCAGCATGTGACATGTATATCTCCTACCGCAGGTTCTGTGCGTACTGCATCTGCAACTAAACAGAAACTAATAATGTGGGACAAAGAGCAGGGCAAACAACAAGTGGTTGTTAAACTCTTTTAACTCTGTAAGACGACTGATCACAGCCACTGACTTTAAATAACCGAAAAACGCACGCATGAGCAACAAATTTGCAATGAATGGTAAGATGCGAAGCAACGAGCATGAAATAGAGACGCTTCACTTGTGCACTATCTGGTAATTTGTCACGTACGGAAGATAACACAAAAACAGTTGCAAAGTAAAACAAAAAAAGTGAAAAAAAAACTAAATGAAACCAACAAGTATACATTACATACATATATAACATTTAACGATTACAGGGAAAAAGGTTTTTGAACTTTTGCAGTCATCGCAAAAAAATAAATGTTGATAGCAATGCATATAGGAGTAGTAGTAGTAGTCTTTCACACATATGCAAATGTGTGCATAACAAGAGGTAGACAAGGCAAAGAAAAAAAGTAAAAAATAAATAGCTGGCAGTGTGTGTATGATAGAAGACGGACTGCAGAAGTTTAGTGAGTATTGTACGTTTTAAACTACAGTTAACTTTTTCGTTTTGTTATTATGATATCCTTTCACAAGCAAATAGGATTTATGTGTGAACATGCTTGAGAGACATTCGCCGCGACCAGTCAGTCGCCCCATCCCCACAAATAACAAACGTGCTCGACATAATACCTCTTTATATACCATATATACCATGCTTGGAGGTAATTGTCAGTCTTCGTTTTGAACGTTAAAGTCAATTGTGTATCATACCAACCGCACAAAGATGCTTATCATTCACCCGGGACACTAGCTGGCCATCGCGAGGCAGCACTCAGGTTCTTAATGACATCGACGTTGTCATAAATTAAATTCACGAAAAGTCCGGAATAGTAATTTTCTTTTTCTTCAATAGCGAGCAGTAGTAGTAGTAGTAGTAGTAGTAGTAGTAGTAGTAGTAGTAGTAGTAAAATTTCTATATTTCGACGCTGAGCTAAGATATTGCGTGTGTCTCGCAAAAAATGAAAAAAATTAAAAAATATGTCAGAAAATGTATATCGCATAGGAATTATTCAAATTGAGTATTTTTAAGGTTTTTGTTTTAGTTGCTGCTCTACTCTCGTTACACACACGTACAGCACTGTGGCCATAGATAGCGAAGAATGTTTTGCAGGCAAGCAACTAACGCGACTTTGATATCTTTGCATAGACTTGAGAACCTTAGGTTGGCTGCCTCCGACCTAGATTAATACGCTGACAAGATATTCTAACTAACCAAAAGTTTTCCGTTCACAACAACAATTACACACAACCACAACCATATAGAGCGATATCTACGACAATGAATATAAAATGCGAATCATTCAACTGAAGTATAACGATAGAAAATTATAACACGACAGGAAACGAGATAAGAGCATAATTTCAAAGTAAAACTGAAACAACAAAAGTTCGCCTGCTTGCTGCTTACTTACGTATAAGCAAGAAAATACTGTCAATGCATGGCTCGCATGGCCTAACCCATCCACCCATGCACTAAGCCCTCGAAAAGTTGACCATCGCAGAGCCATAGTTGACCGGATGTTGAAATATTGTGGTTACCGTTGTTGGCCATTTTTGCTAAGCTTGAATTTGTACGTGTGTCCGTGCAGTATAGTGTACATATATATATATATATATATATATAAACAACAGCAACTCAATGGCTGAATGAGCGCACAACATGTGTCCATTTCAAGTGAATGTCACGCTTCTTAATGCAAACTCTTCGTCTTCGTGATTTTATTTTTCTTGTGCTTTTTACTGTTGTATGCCGTTTTAAGCAGGTGCTGATCATTCGCTTTTTCCTTAACTAACCGCTCTATCGTGTAGTGTGTGTGTGTGTGCATATGTGTCTAAATTTGCATAAACACTAACACATTGTTTAGATTTAATAGAGTTCCACTCTGAGCTTTTAACAATAATGTCACATGAAATATTGCATGTTTCTCTTTAGTTTTTCAATTTTCTTTTATTTTGAAATTTTGTGAATTGTGCTTCATATACACACAAGAAACCTTCAACAAAATCAATAAAAGATACCTCATTTCATATTCATAATCATTATAGTGCCTCGGTCATATTCTTATTCATATTAAACCAATACTGCACCTCTTGCTTAATTTTATTATTCTTTTTATATTCTTTCCGGATAACATGAACAGCAAAACGAAGAAAAGAGAACTAACTAGAACTGTGTTGATCTCATCATCATCTGCACGAGTTTATGTTTTCGTATTCGTTGTGTGTATTCGGTTAGCTTCCATTTAATCGCCGTTCGCATACAATCATTGTTTACTTCATTCAGCTCCGCGGAAAAAGATGAGATGACGATTTATCAATAAAGTGAATAATTTTAATGTGTGTACGTGACTTTTTGCGGGATTCGTTAATTTCAGAATAATAACGAAATATAAGAATGGTTTGTCTGTAACAATAGATATTGAATTACAGCGAAAGCATTATTGACTTCCTAATCGATTAGCATGTGGATACATTTTCCATCTGTAAAGATGAAAACAATTTTACTAACGTCAAGTTTGCTCGCCATGCGTAGTTCATCTTTTTATCTTCACTAAAACATGAGCCACCTTCGCACTAGTCTTTCCTTCTCTCTTTCTCTCTCTCTCTCTCTCTCTCTCTCTCTCTTTGCTAAAATATTTTTAATTATCAGGTAACACCATAATAAGTAGCAGCGCTATAGCGGAGCACGGCCCATCATTGAGTAGCCTACAGTACTTCACTTAATACAGTTACTGATATACGGACTTTTGAAACAAATGAGTTCATTATATGCAGGCAAGGCCGACTATTAGATACCCCACAACACTTTACCTAATACAGTTATTTACTCATTGTGGTGGCAATAAACCAAAAGTCACACGTTATTTGCATGCAAACGCGGCCTTTTCACGAAAGCCCGCTTATTGGAGGAATCCTTATAAGCGGTGGGTGTTCAAAAAATGGACCTTGATTATCAATTTACTATTATGAACTAGTTTTTATTACGAAACATTAAAAATTATGCCTTTTGTTTGCGTACGAACGGTTGTATGAGAGAGAGTTCACAAAATTGCATGCAGTGTATGTAAATAGTCGGAGAACAATTGCAACATACAAAGTTTTTGAGAAATAACCACACTCCAGATTTTTTCTATGTTTTGAAGGGTACTAAAAATCACAAGGTCCACTTTCATCAGTAGCCCGCGTATTTACCCTCCCCATGTAAGCAAAACATTATCCGCATTATGAAATACTTTGACAGCACAGAGAAAATAGCTAGTCAGTCGGTCGAAAAGTCATCACTGAGACCAGTTTGAAGAACGTAGTTCTAAAAAAAAAGGGCCACGAAAGTTTTAAAGAGTCTTATGCGTGACTTTCCTCGAAGAGTAGACTTTTTAAGCCACACAAGGAATGTGAGTCACCATAGGGCCTTTTGTAGAACAGTTTTGAATATTTAAGGGATCACTTAAAACGATTGCATGGAATCGAAAAAAAAAAATATATATATATATATAAATAAAATAAAAATGTCTGTCTTTCTTTCTTTCAGTAAACTCTGTTAATTCCTTTGATTGGTTGTCAAGAGTTATTTCTTATTGTGCTGTAAACTAAAAATCCACTATAAGCTACACTTTATGTAAAGATATGCAGCTTTAAGGGATAAAGAGAAGAAAAAGTAAGCCACTTCGGTGCTTTTCCCATCTTGAGAAAGTTATCACCTTTCATTATATATGTTTTATTCGATATCTATTTGGACGTAGAAACAAGGTTGCGGCCAAAGCGACGAAAAACTGCACATATTTAGCAGCAAAACTGGTTCGTCGCATTTAAAAAGTTTAACTTATGTTTTCTTTATCTTTACACTCTACACTACACTATGTACAAGGGTACATTAGGTTGGTGCGGGTGCATGTAACACCCAAAATCATTCTCTAAATAGTTTTTAGCTTGTCTATCCATCTGTCCATTTTGTTTTCTTTTTTTCAACCTACAGACAGCAATTACACCCTACACAACTTGCGGTGCAGAGTAAATTAAGTTTGTATGTAACGCCCGGAAGAATTTGGGGAAGATTCTTCTTTTATTACATTGATCAATTCAGAAACACTTTCCGAATCCATGTATTTTTGTGTTTAACTTGCAGGTAGCAATTTCTAAGATATTTTGATGAAATTTGATAGACTGGCATGTTTTAGCCAGAGAAGAACGTTATTGAAACTGGTTTGGATTGATCAAAGCGCTGAATGTGTAAGTGTATGGTGGTGTAGGTTAGTCAATGGTGGGCCATGGCTCACTGTCGTGTCTTTATTTTTTCTTATAAAAATTTTTTGATTAAAACTAAGTAGATTTAGAATATTTTAAAATTTCTAACAAAAGTAATTTTTTTTCGAAGAATGATGCGTTTCGGTTGTTTTTTGTAATTTTTTTCTATCTCAAAAATAAAGAAACATTCGTAGGAGTTGTAATTAAAAATCACCTTTACCTGATTACCGATCGCAATAACCCGATTTTTACGCGAGGTGCTTAACACCTTATACCGAGAGCAAGCAGCTTTTTCCAAAATTACCAAGGATTTCTCCTTAAGCCTTTGTTTTCCTCTGCCGATTCGAATATGGAGTTATCGTCGAATCGATTAGTATCTTTGTAACAGCGAATACAGATCTGAACAATTTGAAAATATTAATAAAAGGGTATAAAATTTAATCATTAGTACGTCCGAAGAGGATTGAAAACAAGCATGACGGGCTAATCTCAAAGGTAGTAAATGAGTAGAAGGTAAAAGGAAAAAAAGTATAGTAAGCCATGGCTCGCCGTTAAATACCGTAGTCCACCAGCAGTTATTCACATACCGACTTTTCAAAATGACTCCTTGTATAGAGCCAAAACACGTCGGTATACCAAATTTCATCAAAACGTCTAAAAAATTGCGTCCTATAGATTGAATAAAAGACAAAAGGCGAACGGACAAGTTTAAATCAAATGGTGATTCTGCATCGATCGGTATAATAAACGGCGGCCCCACAAATTTAAGATATCCTTGTACCACAAGTGCTGTAGGGAATATTGAGGTGCCACGAAGAAAGGAAAAGACGGAGAATACTGTCGTCATTGAGCTTATTAAAGTGTGTAATACGTTGTAATAAAGCATTAAAGCGATGAGTTAGGATGTCGCAAAAGAAATACGTTACAATATCATTCTAAATTTTAAGACTTAACCTCAATTTTTACCAGTAGTAGTAGTAGTAGTAGTAGTAGTATAGTAGTACTTAAAAAAGGTGCATCAAAATGCTGCTGGCGAAGTGAAAAATACATGAAATGACTTTTTAAGTTAGCATGTGAAAAATATGTCGTTGCTTTATACTTTTACTTTGAAGGCGTAATAGTGTGCAAAGTAATAAATAAAAATGTTCCCTTTATTCTAGAGCATGCAAAGTACAATAACATGATGCTTTCTAATGTATATTATGAAATAACTACCATACCTAGTAGCTAGCAGTCTTAACTTGTTAATTTCTCTCTACCAATGCTAAAAGCTTTACTCCACACGTATCGCACGGTAATCATGAATGTTTTCTTTCAGTTGATAAATTCTTACTGTTTGATTTAATAATATCCGATTTATTATTTTTCGTAGCAATCACTTTTAAGCTAAACTAAGTTTATTTAATTCTTAGAGTATAGTATGGTATGGATTACCATCAAATCAGTTAAATTAATAAACACTTGGTTATCTGAACGCGGTCAATCTCATCTCACTTTCTCATAATTTAATCGATTTATTATCAGAACATTTCATCGAAGAAAACAGATGTCATTACAACACCAACTCAATTTCCGTTATTGTATATGATCCGTACAAAGATTATTATTTTAAGTGCTTCTTCTTCTATTTTAGCTTAAACGAAAATTACAGAAGCTCTCACAAAGGTAATGAAATATACAAAAGAATGTACAATTTACACACACACACACACACAAAGAGAGAGAGAGAGAGAAATGAATGTTTCGGAGCGCACACAACAACATCCGCGGCGGAAGGAAGAATCAGTGGTTGTGCTTGCCCCCGGGCAAATAAAATGCACAGGGTCGCCTTTATATAATAATATAAGAAATGTGTTGGTAATTTTATTTGAACATATGTAATTGTATATGCTTGCGGTATATTACATTGTTGCATGGATGGGCCCATTTCTCTATACGTAGAGCCTAATGTGCGGCGCACAGGGTAAGAGCGATTTAAACGTTTGCATTAACAACATGATTATTCTTGAAATGAAACAAATTATTGTTGTATTATACACCGTGACAGAAATAATGACGACGACGACGTCGTATTGAGTAAGTCTTGTGCACATTGCAAAGCAAGGTGTTTAAAAAATGATAACGATGTAAGGCAAGGGAAGAGTAGTAGTAGCTAAGAACACTTGGACCGAGAAATTATCGAAACCGTGCTTCAACCGTTCGAAAACGTATTACGCCAGTCATTTACAGCGTCCAGAAAATTATGATTTATGATGCCTTGCGTATTATACTAAAAAAGGAGGAAATTTTTGTTAGTGATTGCGTAGGTTTTTATCTCACAAAATGTGTGTAACAATTATTAAGAAACAAAATCGATGTTGTTGTAATAACAATCTCAACTGAATGCTTAGTCTCAGCTCCGCAAAAGACCACACATGTATGTATCCACGTATGTATGCTTTGTGGATTTTACACTCTATTAAGCTAATCGCTCAACTGTGAAAGCAGTCATCAAATGGCCACACCTCCACCGCACTCGTCTACCCGCAAGATTGCTAGACTGAAGCGTATCAGCTATGAAGATGTCAGATGATCCTTTTTTTCGGATGCATTTCATTTCATTTATAATTGATTTTTCCTTGAAAAAATTTTTTATAAAATTCGTTTAAGGAAACTTTAATTTCTTTTTTTCACATAAGCATAACATTTGTATTTGGCTAGGGTATGCGTGTTGTGTCCCGTTTTCCGCAGACCACCAACATGTTGTTGGTAATCAAAAATTTATTACTTCAATCGCCATTTCATTTGCATATTTATGAAAAATGCTCTTATAGGTCTAAGCGAAGGAATACTTAAAGAAATATCTACGAAGAGAAGGCAAAACGCAAGGGAGACTAGTAGACATGAAATTAGTGAATTGTTATTATAAAAGTGAACGCACACAATTACCTTCACTAAGCCATATAAAAGGACAAAGAAGTAGAATTTGAAGTTGAAGAGAGAAAATTATTATGGATAGCAAGTAAAATTTTACCAAGAATTCGTAAAAGGAAGAATCAAGCCAGTATTGTTTGTTGGACTCAAAAGAGAGAATTTCAAATCAATAAGTATTCACACTACCGACAGATGTATGTATCTTTATTAGACAAGCTTTCCATTTTGTATATGTTCACAGAGAGGGGACATGTCATAAATATATTCCACTTAATGCTTGCTTTTAACAAACACTTTTGTGCTTGGATTGATTTTGAATGAGAAATTTTTACCTACCAGAGTGCTTTTCTTAGATAGCTCTTGTACATCTATTGTTTCAGCTCCTACTTCTCTACTTATGTTCAATGCTGAAGGGCAATATCCAACAAATTCGATTTTTGTTTATGTTTCTGATTTTCAAAACAATTTCGTGAAGTGTTTATGCTAAACAAGCGAACAAATTAGTTCGCTCTTATCTTGTTTTGTAAAGTTTTAAAGAACACACTGCTCATTCTTTAGATTTTCTTACGGTCTTCGCATGAATTTTAGCGAGTTGCCTTAAGATCTCAACATATCATAAGACGCATACCTACCTCTTACATCTTTACATGACTTTCTGTCTGATATTGAACCACCACAGATGAATTTTAAACGATCCAAAAGCCGACTTTACGAGCACAGCCACTGCAGCAGCCCTAAATAAAACGTTTTTGTTTTGAGTGAGAGGAAAAGTAGTGGAACAACAATGTTCCAGGATTATTATTCTTAAGCATATATTTATTGAAGAGAAAGATAGTTTTGAAGAATATTAAAAAACAGGCAACACTGGAACCAATCTCCCAAGACATCTTTCATATAAGGAGCTCCGTGGCACGGAGTGTACTGCTTCAAATTTGCATCTAAAAATTGAAAAAGAGAAAATAAGAAACAATAACTGAATCTATATGGCTGTAGCTAGATTTTCCAAATGTTAATTGGAGAAATCGTAAAATATTCAAAAGAAATCAACTAAGATTGCGGGGATATGCTGGGCGGTTCTTACTCACTCTTAACTATTTAAGGAACCACTTAAACCAATAAAAAAGAACTGATTTTCTGAAAAATCCACATTGACTTAACACATCGGCCCCTTAGTAAATATTTAAAGTTTTTTTTATATAGATCCTATTCCAGATCCTATTTCCAATGAACACAATCTATCCCTTAGTGAATATACAAAGACTGGGTTCATCTTTCTACAACTAAGAAGTCCTCCTAACGGAAACCAAACATTTTCTCATTTATATAAAAAACTGACTCTGAACGCGTATGTGAACAGCATTACCTTTGATTTATTAATAGGTGATAAGCGATCTGTCATTAGATGCGCCAGTTTTTAGAATTCGCTTTTCTTAAGTATCCGACATTAATGATAAATTTTGGAGAGCTGAGGCCTTCCGTTTTTCTTTTTCGGATGTAGTGGCAGTGCACTACCAACTAGTGCCCTTATACTGAACCGAAACCGTTTTCACATTATCTCGAGATCAAATTTTATGAATTCTTGATTCTCCCTATATTGTCCTATTTCTCCCGTCCTCGCCTGATTTTACGAATCCGGATGCCGCCTTCGAGTGACCTTACATCGAAGCATGTCTTGCATGCATTATCTGCTTGTAAATTGAAACGGAGCAGACAACTCGAGACATTTCGATGACCAGTGAAAATTGGGCTAAGTTGGCTATCCGTATTCTCCCCACTCATTGTTCTACGTTTATCATGAGAGTATAGCTCCACCTTCCTTCAAGCTGTCTTCCTATCATTGCTGTCAGTCTGTTAACGTGCTTTCGATGGGTAATATTTCTGGCAAGAACGTTGCCGCTGATGTTGAAACTGTGCGGTAGGCCGATATCATTCTGAACGCGTGGAGTCTTTGAACCTCTTCCAGCTTCCGCAGAAGATGTTTACTTTGTAATATTTTCTCTGCCCAAATAGGTGCAGCATGCATCAGTTGCGCGTATGCTACGCTACATATAAGTTTTCGCCTCGCCTGTTTTGACCCGTTCACGTTGGCATGATTTGGCACAGAGTGATTGATTTATATAAAACTTTTTTAATGTCACCCGGATAAGTTACTTTCGTATGCGCTTCCAGAGATCTTTCGCTTAGAATGCTAGAATGGGATGTTGTTGGCTAATGCATCTACATATATGCATAAAATACTCCACTCAATAAGTTTATAGGATGACATATAGGTATAGTCAATATTGGCGAATCTGTCCGATTTTTAGATGGACTCTTAGTTTATAAATTGTAGTGACGTTTTAGTTAGTTTTATTTATGTAAATTAATGAAAAAATCTGAGTTTCAAGCGTAACGTATGAATTTCGCATAGACTTGTAAATAGCTTGTCATGGCACACACTTATTGAGTCACGTGTTATACATATTAAGCCCTTATAGTGCTTTAACCTTTGCCTTGTAAAAGCTATGTATATAAAAATATTGTGTCGGATGGGAATTTTCATCTGATCTTAAAATATATCTATGCCAAATTTTAAATCCATAGTCCTTAGCAGACGTTGCCTATTGTGGGCGTTCTTATAATTTGATCGAGCCCTTTTCTCTCACTGAAACTTTTCATTGTCTTACGTGATTGATGCGATGAATTTAATATATTCTCACCGTATAGTGGCGGATGTAAGAATGAATTGTATTCCATATTAAAAACCGACATTAAGAAATAATCTAAACCCCATACTAAATAATGGAAAACTTTAAAAGAACATTTTTTCTTAATAAGAAATTTGTTAGCCAAAGATTACTTTATTAAAACTTGATGGAATTTATTTAAATTTTTTTGTAAAAATTGAAAATTTCAAGTCTCCCATTAGTATCTCTTGCGCAGGTCATCGTTGTCATTACCTTTGCTTTTCATAAAAACTGGGGTTAAATGCAAAAATTAAAAGCGCAATGCATATACGTGGCTTCTTTCAACTACAAAATCATTGTTTGACCAACAATAAATAAATGAAACCATTTTGAGTCCTTGGACGACGGTGAGACGTTAAACTATGCACAGACATTGGTCACGAACGGAAGTTCTGATAAGACTAGAAATATTTTTTTATTTATTTTTTTTCATTTCTATATTCCGTTGTCGTGTTTAATGTCTTTTTGTCGTGCTTTCGACATTCCTCTCTTTCTCTCCCTAGTTCTCCCTATCTCTTTCCAAGTGCTTAGGTAGGCCGTTTCTTCTTGCGTTGAAAATGTTTTTAATATCTATTCAACTTATGACAAAAGCAATAACATTAAAACCTAATGCTATGAGGTAAGCAAAAAATCCTTTAAAATCTTATCTAAAGAAAGAGATCTAACAATTAAATCGTGGCTATTGTGATATAATTTGATTGTTTTTTGCTTAATTATGAAATCATTTTAATAATAATTGCCAGTCGTTAGAGTAAAAGAATAAAAAAAAAAAGCAAAAGGAAACGAAAAAGAAAACTATCTTAAGAGAATCAAATTTTTATTACCTTCAATATAAACATTGAAGACTTCGTTTACAACAATCGACATCGTATATATAAACAAAATGAAATGAATTGTTATTTGTTTTTGTTTGTTCTTTCCCAATGTGAGAGATCTCGATCGGCTTTCTGTTTAAAACTTTCTTAAACAATGTTAAACAACAATTTGTATCATTGTTCCTTAACGAGGATAGTCAAATTTTATGGTTTGCCTTTCCTTTTCGTCGAATGTAATGCGTAAGTTTTAAATTTCACACTTGAGATCGTCTACAAATAAATTTTCAATTTGTTATGGAAACAAATGCTTTACTTAAAACAATCGATTTCCTCAAAGAGCGCTGGCTGACCACCGCACAACACTCATATAACTCATCAAGCAAAGGAGAACAGCCACTTCACGTTAATGATATTTTCAAACCGGGAAAATTGAAACATTCGTGATGTTGATGAGCACAAATATTAGCTCATCCGTCTAATAAGTACCGAGACTGAGACTAGTTCTTTCATTCGGCAAAGTTTAACTTTGTTGATTGCGTTCATTCGATTCTTGGTTCTATATACTGGGCGGCATTTTGTCTCGTATAACAAAATTATATTCCAAGCAGCATGTACACATTTTCGAAGGTGTTGGATTAATAAACCTGTAGGTTCTTTGGTTTTGAATATCGGGCTGTTTCACTTGCACTTGAATTTATTTCCACAACTTTCCCATGAAAAAAATCGAATAAGAAATTTGCTTCTTCAACTTTGGTTTTTCAAAGCAAGGCGCATGGTTGCAAACTAAGCGTAAGAACTCTCGATCAAAATCACAGTCCTATCAGTGAAGCCATGATAAAGATTGTCTCGCTTCGGTCGATCATCAGCATTGCGCAATAGAGGAAAAATTAACAAAACGAAAGTATGGATATAAGGAACAGGTCACTTAAGCTTGAAGAAGACGGGACAAGATTATGTGGCTCTAATGGCTTGATAGATATTTTGACAATGAATGGAAGTTTTCTTGTTCCGAACTTTTTCTTATAGATCCACACTTCTACACGGGGTTTCTGTTAAATCAAATGACCATCCAATAAATCGAACACGATGCTGTCCTGCGGCGTACTATGTAATGTCCTACACCGGTCCACATTCATTCGTGTAATTAATTTTCAAAACAAGGCCTTAAATGGGGACCGGTTCGAATCCAACCATTCTCAATAGCACTCGTGATTGGGGCAAAACACGCCAATCTAGTAAGTTTCTTCAAAGTATTACAAAAATTGTAAGAAAAATTATTCTGAATCGATCGATATAATGGCAAGTCTCAAATCCTTCCGGGTGTTGCACCCATTTTAATATGTCCTCGTAGCAGAAGTGGTGTAGGATGTAAAAACTCTTAGAGTCCATAAAACATTTCAAATAGTAAAATCTAAGTATGGACCTAAGTTTCTGCTTTCTTTTATCGAGAACAAGTTATTTAATAAATTAATCAGTAATTGTTTATCTAGTTCCTGATATTTTTTGGTCACAACGTTTACTAATTCTCATTATTTTTACACACACACACACACACACACACACACACAGGCATGCAATTATAAACTCTCTTTTCAGCTCACTCTCACCGATTTTTAATTTTTATTCTTTTTTTTTTTTCTTTGTAATTTTAAGCTAATTTGTTGTTCTTTTTTTCTAGAAAGTAATAATTTTTAAATTTATTCAACCAAATATTATTACAAATTTTCATTTCATGTTTCAAGTACATCTTTCAAAACAGGCGAATACAATTATGCAAGCAGTACATACACATCCACATACACACACACACACACACACACACACAAAAGTCATATACATTAATACACATGCACTAGTCAAAGACTCTCAGTCATCATAGCAGGAGAATGACTTTAAAAAATGTAATCTTAATATTTTCCTCATGACTTCTCAAGCAAAAGTTTTTTCATGTCATTGTATGTGATTTTTACGTTTGAATGAAATCTGTATGAAAACCTTTAAAGTTAAATATTAAAAAAGGAAAAAAAATCCTCTACGTATTCGTACATATTACCACACCCACTTACACACTCGCTCGCTTAAACACTCAGTCGTTTTTACTGCTAGTTGCAGGGAAAAAAATAAAAACAAAAAAAAAAATAAAAAAAATAAACATAAATAAATAAAGCAGTAGAAGCAGAAATCTGCTCTGAAAGGTAAATAACTGTAACATTTTAATTAGTGAATTCCCTGAATGACACTACACACTAAATATTCGTTATACTATTTCTTATTGTTGCGATAGTACCTTCTACCCGTGCATAGTTGTTAGAAAATTAATTTTATATTTCATAAATTATATAATAATTAAAAATTTGTATACTTGTTATTAAATAATGGGAGTATAATAGATTTAACTCACCGCCACCGAATCTAAAGAGAACACATATTAAAAGATATATATATTTACTATACATATTCATGTGTATACGAAATAGATAAATCTGTAAGATAAATTTTAAAAAAATAAGAAAATGATGTAGAAAATGCATGGAAATATATTTACACAGACACATTGTCTGCTGTAAGGTATGGGCAAAACACCCCGAACAGGGGGGATGCATTCAATTGGTGAAAGGACTCGTCCGTATGTTGTACTGGAGGCGAATTGATCCACGTTCAATATCAAACTGCGTGAAACTACCAATGTTCTTGCCAACTATGAAGCAGATATCTCCATCTCTGGGGGCAAGAGTTCGTTTACCGCAGCTGATAGATGGACAAACCATTTGATAAATATTTCTTGAACGATTCTGATTTGATACCCAATCTTCATCAATTATATGTAGATTTCATGTATAACGTCTTTGCAGCTTATTCTTCTTCTTCTCTCTGGGTGCTGCCGACATTTCGATAAACGAATGAAATTTTTGTATTCTATAATATCGAGTAGTCATGGCGGATTTGTTCGATATTTGCACAGATGCTGTCAGATCATCCATAGAATATAAATGCAGATTTCTATTGTTATAGTTGGTGTTGTTATAAGTAACGAGTAAAAGAACGAATTTTTTTAATTTTTAAACACAGAGTTGTTCTCGGGTTTTGTTGTATTGTGGTTGTGTCCTTTGACCCGCTTCTGCCAAATTTGAAGCCGATTGCTGCGTTTTTGCGACTAGGAGAATGTTTACCACAGACATTACACAGGTTGACAAGAAGACGGGCGGACGGGCCTGCTTAACTATTAATTCGATAGCTTTGTAATTGCGATCGTATGTTTAAAACCTCATATATCCTTACGTGACAAGTGGTTCTTTAACCCTTTCCTACTTAATTTGAAAATGAAGTTTAACTGGAATATATACAATAGGCAACAACATGCATTTAAAGGTTAAATCTAAAGCGTCCGTGTGGACTTTGACAAAATGAAGTTGCAATCTTCTTCTCAAATTTGAAGTCCATTCAAAATGCAATACTAAGTAATGAGTAAATGCATACATGTGAGAGTGCTTCTGATATTTCCTATTGAGTATTTCCATCAATTTCGAATATAGTAAATATAAATTCTTGGCTAGTTTCACATTGGGAATGCACCTAAGCATATTCTTGCATTCGTCTGTCTACCAATCCCTCTGTCCGACTGCGTAGTATCATTCTCTCATTCTTAATAATGAAGATGAAATTGAAAATAACCCGAAACGGTCAAAGGACACGCCCACACGCCTATAGAACAAAAACTGAAAGCGCCTTTGTTATTCGTGTTTTTACTTATTGCTCATAAAGTGCAACCCATACACCATGTCAACCGCGCCCATCCAATATCATAGAGTATGGAAATGTGGATTTCTTCCTTTTTCTAAGTCTTTTTTGGGATATCGATAATGGGTATGGGTATAAAAGATTTGGTCACGACCAAATGTAATTATTTTATTTGCTAATTTCGGACGTCTCAAACAAGACCATTTTGGGGATCTAGTAAACACAAGCGAGATTAGTATATTACAAGTCCACACGTTTAGTCTGATTTGAAGTCCATTTTTCAAACCCAGGTAGAGAGGTGTCGCAAAGCTTAAATAAAATCTTACGTAGCTCAAGGACACAAATACCTTATCTGTTCTGTTACACCGCCGAAGAATGGCATATATTACTGAAGTGAAGTTAGCCAACCAAGATAACCCACATTTTTAAGGTTCCAGTGTTCGCTGAAATGCCTTCGCTAACTTATGATTTATTGCGAAATGAAGAATAAACATGTATTACATATATTAATATAAAATTGAACATTTCATTAGCAACATTCATTAGCAACATTATTGCAACTTGCATTTAGCATTTAGTGTCTTGCGTATATGGGAGGGCAGGGTTGTGGCGAATTTGGAGGTGAAAGTACAAGATAAACACCCCCTTACCAATATCTGGGTTTCTTCTGTTAATTAAGAGTAGAGAGCGATATGCGCATTAAATAGATTTGCGCCGCTCGTCCACCGAACATCTGACAAGTTTTATACGAATACGAATCCTCATAATTGATTAATTAATTAAGTACTTAATTTTCATTGCAAAGTCTTAATTGAGATAATCCTAAGTTAAGACTTTATCGTTAGGGTTAGCCATTAAGTTGTAAATTAAAAATTAATTTAAATGTACAAAGTAATTATTGAAACTGTTACCCAATAGTAAATAAACTCTGGAATGGTTTTATTATAATACGCCTCCTCCATCCTTTCTTCTGTTATTCTTTTTTAGTTTCTTTGCTATAACGCAGACACACGTTCATTTAGTTTAAACGTTTCCAATTTAAGTTTCTTTCAGTTTATAAGTTTTAGATTTGAATAATTTTTTAATTCAGCTGAGAATCTATTTGTAGCTGAATATCCTTAAATTAAAGGAATAAATAAACGAAATCGTGGATTTGTGGAAAGGATTAATTAATTGTCGATATCGGTCAACCGTAAGATTAGCTGACTGATTCTACCAGATGCATATATCAGGTCTATAACTAACTACAAATTATTCAATGCATGCCTTATGTGGTGATATTAATTATACTGAGATAATAACATTGCTGCCGTGATTTGAGTTAAGCCAATTCTGCCGGCTATCAAGCTTCCGTGTGTTTGTGATGATTTCATCCGCATTGAAAAAAGTTACACTTATACGAACCGTATCCATGCTTTTTTCCATCTATGCTTTTTTTTATTCTTATTTTTAACTTTCTGCTTTTTATCGTTTTTCATTCTACTTTTTTAGTCCTGCTTTAAGGATTTGATAGGAAGAATTTTAAGCTGATAATTTGAATTCATTAATTAAGGTTTCAATGAGTGAATAAATAAATTAACATGAACACAAGAGACGATTATACAAATCCTCCACTTCACACGCTACTTACAAGTCCTTAATGCTTTACAGCAGTTCAGATTTTTCATAAAATCAAATCAATATTCTCTCAGATGCAAATCATTATTCTATCAAATGCTTTGAACTTTCAAAAATTTGAAGAAAAAACTTAATTAATCGAAAGAAATTTTTTTCATAAAATTTCGATTTCTTAAAAAGTTTTTAAAAAGTTTTTTCAAACAAAATCCCTTGATGCAGCCTCATCGAGACGATCATCGAATGGATGTATGGAGGTTGCGATGCTTCCACCAAGAAGAGAACAATTTTTGCGTGTTTCCTAGAACATAAAAAATGCATCAGAAAACACAGGCTGTAGATTAAAATGATGATTAATCGGAATATATATGAACATAAGTTAGGAATTGGATGTTTTCACTCAACTCGCAAATCACACAAAGTTAAATATGTTGTCAGAACTTTTGCAACGCCCAGAACGAAGCTTCTGAGATCCGACAAATCGCATACATTTTTGGTCAACACCAAATTATGAATCGATTTAAGTATGTCCATCCGTCCGTTCGTCTATTTGCCTGTCTATTTCTCTGCCTGAGTTATGCCTGTTGTAAACATTCGCCAAATCACAAAATCGAAACTATCCGCTTTAAATTTGGCAGAAACTTTGCCATAATAATAATAACAGTAATAATAACAATAAAAAGGAGTATTAATCGTGGCATCTTGGAAGAAGATTCCCTCCATTACTTACATAATATATAACTAGATTAGCTGTCTTAGCAATAAAAACATAGCATCTAAATCCACTTAAATGAAACTAAGAAAAATGTTCCCTGCGTGAATGTTACATTTTAGGTCTAATATACCTTACATACCATAACGTATCATTGTCACACGACCATTTCGAGAAGTGATTTTTTTAACATATTATGAATCGTTAAAGTTTTCACACAAAACCCACAAAGCTGAATAGTAGCCATAATTTGTACGAAATTGAGTTAATCTAATAGGCTCATAGTATGTTGAAGCCCTTACCGGAACATTGAAGTTAGTCTTGTTCAGCAAGAATGTGGATGGATATTGTCTTTTCCTCTAGAGACTTTTTTAGGAAAAAAACTGTTAGCATCGAGATTCTTTTCGCTAGAGACGGTTGGAGAATTAAAAGCATCCTATTATCCTGCAAAAGGAGCCTTACGCTTGAATCCCATCCAAGACTACGTAGATCTTAGATCCCCTCCAGTTAAGCTTAAGGCGTCCCACATACATGAAATCCTTTTTCATTCTTAACTACCTCCTTGAATATTATTATTCTATTAATATTTCTTCATTTATTGAATACAAAAATTAACAGAAACCCCCTCCCCTTGCGTCATGCAATCTCTTAAAAAAATCTTCAAACAAACACTCCAAACAGACCGATTTTAGCTTCACACGTTTACACCAACGTAATCCGAATATTGAAAGAGCTTTCCGATATTGAGATATGATTATGAAAAATTAATTGGATCTCTCTCAAGTCCTTATGTGTGTTGTACGTCAAGAGTTGTGTGTGATATAAAAATAACTTCACGAAAAAGATGTAGTCAGGAACCGCATTAACTACAATAAATCTTTTCTGGCTCTTTTCGAATTCTGAGTTTTGTTTTATACGAGAAAGCACGGCCTCTCAGGAGTTGAAAATGGATCTGAGAAATCATAGTCAATCCGGCTGAAGCTATAATTAAATACTTTTTTATGGAGAATACTAATCCAGTTAACAAATTAACAGCAGAAATAAAAGTTCTTCAGTTCACACACATTTTCCCACAACTCATAAAAATGTTCATATTTAAGATTCTTGATTATCATATCACTTTCTAAGATATCTTACAACAAAGCTAACTGAGTCTTGTTATTATTATTGCCAAACTTGTTTACTTAACTTCAAATGCATTTAATTGAATATTTACATAAATTTGTTTTTTAAATTTTAAAAAGAAAAAATAAGTTCTCATAAAGGAAACCAGCAGCGAGAGATTATCCCACATCAGACAATCATGACAATTTTGTTAAGGTAATTTTTATAATGCGCATCATTAAAAATTCATAAATCTAGAGTACATCAAATAAACAATAAATTTGTATTTTCCAGTGGCATCATTCACAAAAGGACAGTTGCAATTTATTCTTCTCGATCGACAGCTGTCACAAATGACATTTCAATTGTCAAAGAAATAAACGCTTCCAGTAGTAAGAGAGATTGGATAATAGCGAGCTTGCTTACCCATAAATTTGTAAAGTCTCAGTTTGAAGTTATTGGGAGGGTTCAAGCAGAAATCGCTTAATACACATTTGAAATGTTGTAAAACGTATAGAACGTTTGCAAGTAAAACAAGTAAAAGAATTACATTCATCTTAGAACGAATCATGGATACCCCACTGTTGAAGTAAGTTCACAAAATTAATGTAAGTCCTTCCTTCCGTTCTTCCGTCCTTCTTCTATTGTGTTTGTAAAACTTTTAAATCCATGAATCCCATATAGATACATGTATATACATGTTTGCATACATACTTTGTCTGTTACATTTAAAAAATATATATATATATCTACATGTCTATATGTATATGTACACTTATGCGTTTACGTTTATGTATAGACATATGGGTTTTACAGACGCAATAGATGGCGGGCGGATGGACACACATATGCAACTTGCTAAATTAACTTGGAATTTTGAACACATCAATCCACCTAAGATATTACGTCATAGGATTATTAAAATGCGTTTCTAAGTGTTACAAGCAGAATGACGAAACAATTATACTCACATTCTTTGCTGATCGATAAAAACGAAAAATTATTGGTTTTTTCTTTTCCACAAATGTTATTAACCTAAAATATTGCTGTCATTGTTTTAATACAATTACAACGCTTTCTAGATGATGCTTAAAAAGTATACATGTCGGCATACATCCCTTATGCTAAACGGTATGGTTAAGTCCTGCTTTAAATTCAATTGTTAAACATGGTGTTTACCGTATTATTTGAATTTTATTGTTTTTTATGTAATTATAAATGCATTATATTTGTATCGCTTTCTAAGTACCTAACCGAAATGAATACATATGCGTGCACATTTGTTTGCTTATATTATATGCAATAGAAATATATAAAATTCCACTTTTTTTTTTGTAAATAACGTTAAACAGGGTTAGAAAAAATGTTAATTGCTCTTAAAATCAAAATAAAACAGCGGCAGCATTCGTTAAGACCCCGCAGTAAAAGTGGAAATATTCGCATATATAATGTATACATATATATATATATATATATATAATATTCATTGTATATGCATATCACAATAAAATAAACCAGAAAGTAATACAAACATAATTGCATATCTTTGTGTGCATATTCGTGGTTATTGTACATATACACAAGTTTGTTGATTGAGGTTTTAATGGTAATGATATTCACCCTTTATATGTGTGCTCTTGTTAACGTTCGATTATTAAAAATTTCAGGTTATGTGTATTTACACATCTTTTAACTCTTCACCTATTTACCATCAGCTGACCTTATTGCGCTTAATTGAAATTGTATTATATACCAAGCGATAGCATTAAAATTAGGTTAGAGTAGAATTGTGCATTGATGGCTGATTGTATCTTGTGCCTTAGCTGCACATCCATCGTAATCAATATATATACATATATAAATATATCAATATATATATCAATATATATATACTATAAATATGTATATATTATACATATACATACTATAAATATATATATATATACTCTATATGTATCAATACTTTTCCAAATTATGCAACATATTTCGGAATCGTTGCAAGCGGTAAGAACTATTTAGTGTGCACCTAGTCTCATGCGCCTAGTCAACCGATTTTACAGTTTTTTTGGGACCAACCTAAAACTCTGAGCTGAGTATAATTCTCATCAGGATAACTATTTAATGTCTGTTACGAGGATGAAACATTTACTCTGGTAAAGACTTTCAATAAGAGATATCACTTTAAATGTCTCAGACAATAGAGCTGTGGTTCGTAAGACCTTGAACGGGTGAAGCCATCTTGTTGAAAATGAACGTCGCTCACATAACATAGTGAACATCGTAGTAGTCGAACATTGTCGGATCCGAGAAAAACACCAAGTTGTCACTCGTTGCAATTGCGGGGATTATATGACCAATCTTTCAGGGGATGCTCTTATTCATTGCGATACGGTGACGGTCGGGAACAAGTTAGAAAAGAAATACGGAAGCGCCCGCAGCCTAGGGCTTTTGTGCACTATCAGAAAGTGTCACATCTTTGCCGACTGAATACCTATTATACGCAGATATGAAAGTTGTGTTCGTTTACGTACTCAGCAAAATAATTTTATTCAAAATTGTTATAGTAACTGCTACTGTTGTACTGTTTGAATACGTTGTACGAACGGGCATCGGTTCATACCCAAAAATCTCCTAATTCTTATTTGTCCTATGACATACACGTTGACATTTCTAGAGTTGCGGTCAAAATTACACCTCTACTTACGATATGGTAGATATTGGTTTGCACCCTTCGAGACATCGAAGTAGCTTTTGCGTGAAGAAATAATTACAAGTTGATCGAAAGGATAAATAGCTTTTTGGAGCTACGCACCAACAGGCCTATTTATTGCTACCATCATAAAAATGGAAACGTTGCTCAAGGAGTTCTCTACAAGTATTTTTTATTTAAGTTTTATTTCATGTTATTTCCTTAGCTTAAGAGCAACATTGTCACTACGGCGTACCTACAAACTTTTTTTCTTTTAAATGCGATTTAATATCATTTAGTGAGTCCTTCACTTCTCGCAAAAGCTTGTAAAATATGTTTTGTTGATCGCTATAGTTGATCTATAGCATTGCAAATTTCTCATAACATTTCCCAAATTTCTGATGCTTACCTCTGATATATTTAACAATGTCACATGGATTATCTGATAACAGCTTGTGTTTGATTTTACAT
>CCAG010003680.1:0-31519 GCA_001077435.1 Glossina morsitans morsitans | reverse complement strand
CTATTGCATAAAGAAGTCAAATACGATTGTGAAGCATTCATGAGAGCGGCAATACAGCCGATATTGGAATTTTTAATCTAAATGTACAATTAGAGTTTTTATTTTTAAGAGGGGTCAATCGGCGTTTGGCATGCGATGACACAGCACACATTAGATAATATGTCGATTGGTCGCTTGACCAATCACATTGACAATGTGATTTTTATATTATACGTATCTCAAATTAAATGAATTACAAATATTATAATCAAATTTTCTGCTCATCAACGTCAATTTAGTCTTGATCGAACCATCTTTCTTACAAATCTTTCTCAGATTAGGATTGAATAAAGATTTTGAAGTGTTCAATTGCATTTTGGCATACTTGAGTAATTTTATGCAACTCTTGAGGGTTTGGGGACGCATCCGACTTAAAGCAATCACACTTAATGTCCAAAATAGAATAGTAAGAGAAACCGGCTGATAGTATGTATTGATTTTCTGGCGCGCTCCTTTTCTCAAACATTAGATTCTTAATCCGCATTTCTTCTTGTTATGATTTAAGTTTTGCGATTTTGTCCTCTAAGCTTTTTATGTTTAACAGAAATTTTGCTTGAATTTTCAAACTTTAACAGAAATTTTGCTTCAATTTCCAAACTTTGGCAAAAACTATTCAAGCCTATTCAAACTATGAATATAAGATTAATTTCGTGCTCTTTTTGTCCATGTTCATTCAAAATGTTGCCATTTATTGAAAGCAACTCTGTTCTCTCTCTATTCGTAACACGTGGTCTTTTTTTTTATAAACCGTGTAAAGGAAAACACCAGCTAACGGTTTTTAGCGGGAAATCAAAGCCATTTTACAAGTGCACAAAGAACTTCAACAAAGTGGAAAATTGCTAAATATGACGAAAAATATTATAAAAAATTTGACATAAAAAAGAAAAAAGGGAAATACCAAATAAAATTTTACATTGCATTAAAAATTATTGTTGTGTTTAATAAATTAAAGATATATAAAGAAATTGTAAGAAATTAACAGTAAGTACATTTATTTCATGCATCTAGTTTCTTTGGAAATCTCGTTGGTGTCTCCTTAGTTCCTAGCTATGTTGCGTACAAATCAAAGACGATCACCAGCCATAAGCGCTACTGAGTAAGAATATACTTAATTTGTGAGATATCTAATATTTTTTCACATTACTAGCATAAATATTTTATATGTCAAGCCTTCGATGGGATAGCCTTCGAGGATCTACACACAAGCAATCTTCATATAAAAGAAGAATGGTACCTGCGGATACGGAATCGCGCGCTACATCGATGAGCAGCTAGCATGCCAAGCGTGTCTAAATGATCTAACCAAAGAAGAAGATGACATTTGTGAAAGGTGAGCGGTCGAAAAGTTGCAAAAGACCGGTGGGACAACCAGATCCTCACCTGCAGGCAACAGTGGTGGCACGGCTTTCATTCTTCATTCGGCAGGATCCTGCAGTACGCGGTAGTATCCATCGGATCAATTTGCTTGGATACGTGCTGTTTACGCTACTGACAGAAAGAAATTTCAGGGAGCCCTCAGGCATCAATGTAATTCTAAGGTAAATACATTCTTTCATATTTCAATATTTACTATTTACTCAATTATTTTTTTTGTATTTTAGTCTACAAAATATGAAGGTCACAGCCACAACGAGGAACAAGTATATATTACATAGAGTAAAGTAAAGGTATATATATTAAAAAATGTTGTTTTTATATATTGCTTATTTACTTATTTCTATTTTGTTTTAGAATAAAAATGAAGTACAACTCTCCGCTCATCGCCTCATCGCAATGTAAGATTCGCTGTATGCCATTGGTAAGTTTATGTCCTTAAGTCCTTACTTATTATTATTTGTAATTTATTAATTTCTTTTTATTTTGTTTTAGATTAAAAAACAAGCATACGCCGCTAGGCATCGCTTCAGCAGAATGCGATACTTCTATAGGCCAAAGGTAATCTTTATATAAAAAAACGTGGCTATCTTTATATATAAAAATCGAGATCACAACATTTTTCGTTTGCAGATATCAACACACCGTCCCACAAGCAGCGACGCCGATTTATTTAGATGTATTAATTATGTATTTATGTATTATGTATGCAGGGCTTTTATTTATTTATTATTATATTGTTACGAATTACCACTTTTCTCGATACGGTCCGTATCACTACATCGTGGATATTATTTTCAAGAGAAATTCACTGCAGAATTCTTTTAACTCCAAGGTTCTTTTTTTTCAATGTATTCTTTAAGGCTAGGATTATTTACATTTTACATTGGCAATACTCTCCTCATCTCAACTTTAATATTCTTTTTCGACTCAAAGGTTCTCGTACGACTAAACTCCCTTCCGCAACTAGTCTACTTATATACATTTTAACAAGCATGTTATTATTACCTAACTTCATGGCTTCATTTTTCATCCGTTAACCTGCTCTTCTGCTAATCGTTTCCCCGGCCGGCAGCTGCATGACGCGCCTTGAATATGCATTAGGAATTCATTACTTGTGAAAAATCAATTAGTTAGCATTAACCGGATTTGGGATTTTCGTAACACTGCCCTCCGCATAATCTTGTTCGTCCCGAGCAAGGTCATTTCCAAAAGCTATTAGTCTGGATGTTCTGAATGCAATAGACTCTATCAGTTGTCCTCGTGATGACTTTGTGAGGTCCTTCTCAGTTAGATTGCAAATTTGCTGGTAATCTGCCACTACGCAATGGCTTATACAGTTGTACCAAGTCTCCGTCAACAAAGCTCGCTTTCTGATTATTTCCGGCCCTCAACTTGCCTGTAAATCGTTTTGGCCGCCGTTGGCCTTTCAGCTTATTTCTAGCCTCTTTTGATTTACCGCTTCCCTCACAGCTATGAATCCATGCTGCTACTGATTTGCGGCATCCTACCCAGTTTTCATAAAGTCGAAGTGCTTTCTGTTTCGACCTCTGTGATGCTTTTCTATGATTCTTGGGATAGCCAACAACTTTCTTGTGCGTGGACCGTTTTTACTGTACCATATCCTCCATAGACATACGTCTTTGAAAACTAGGTTCTCCCACTGGGCCGAGTACGCTTTTGCTATGGGACTTTCCTTGTCGATTTGTTCACTATTAACACGTTCACACTTTCTTACCGGCAATTATTACCTTAAGATCGTCATCGGCCAGTTGCGCGTTTCGTACGTCATCCTTCGAGAACTTTACATTTGTCTCTACCTTAATTCGACGGACGACGATATTTTCCATAGCATTCTGTTCCTCATGCAAGCGTCCTTCACGATCTTTTCTGCATACTGTAGTCATTACAGTCTTCTCGACATGTTTCTGCCTATCACAGTCATCCGGCAATTTTCTCGATTTATCTCCTTTAATGTGGTATTTATGCTGTACGCCTGCTTTACCAGTGACGGGCAACCTCAAGTGCGAGTTGCTTTTGGTCCCTTGTTCTTATTCTGCCCCTTCGGACATTCTTCACATAGCACGTTGGAGGCGTCATCAATGATAGGGGCTTGAACTTTAGAAGTACTATCTTCAATACCAAGTTGCTGTTTAGCCGCAGTTTCTTTTAAGGCGTCGACTTCACTTCGTAAGGTTGCAAATTGGCTCAACGTTCCACCCATTTTTTCTTCTAAGTCTTCTACCTTCGCCTCAAATTGACTTATTACTTTAGTAACTTTTTCTTCCAGGATATTCAGTTTTGCATCAAACTGGCTTAGCTTCCCTTCCAGCGCATTAATTTGGCCATCAATTTGCTGATACACTTCGTGCATACGTGTTTTCAAGATGTCTTGATTTTCCTGAATTTTCTCGACCTTTTCCGTCGTCCCGTCAATTTTTGATCTATCTATTACGTTTGTTGTTGCATTTGTTGCATAAACTGCATAACAACAGCGTTTGATGTACTTCCACTATCTTCGCGTTTTTCTTCGCTGTATTTTTCAATATTTTGACAATAATTTTTTTAATTTAAAAATGTACATGATGATGTAAATGATCCTATTATCTGTTATCTTATTAATTGTAATATTTTGAAGTCCTTGCATTGATACCTTAACAATCGATAGTTTCGCTGAAAGACGATGGATCGATTGTAAATCAAACCATGATCATTTATTGCTGGAATGACTTTCACAATTGATTTAGATAAATCACAAATGTGAAAGAAACTGCAAAACTGCTTATAGTTCATTTTACATCCACTATCAAAGTATGAAGTTGTACTAAATTTCCAAGCTGCAGTGTCCAAAAATACATATGAAGATACATAACGCCATTAAAGCACATATATTCTTAATTAGAGTAAAATACCGAGTTGATATAAATACGGCCATCTAAAGTTTGATAAGTCGATTTCGAAAAAATGGGCTCATAAGAGCCAAACGATGTACAATTCGCAGCACCCACGGGTCTCAAATTTTGCCGGTATTTTACGAAACAGTGGAAAGAAATATTTTTTAGCACCCGTTAAAAGATTAGCAAAAATCAGTTCAGTCGACCAGCTGACGACCTTATATTCAAAAAAAAAAGAATATGGAAACTAAGTTGTCTAGGCCAAATCCACAGCTTCCGCACCTTTATACAGGAAAACACAATCACTCATTTGACTCATGAAGCAGACAAAATTAATTTCATTTTATAAATATATATTTTATAAATAAAATATTTTCCCATTTATTGATGCCGATATTATTGACGACACATTGGAAAGGTACGTTAGGAGGAAAAAGTAGGAAAAGTACGTTAGGAAGAGAACACTTATAAAAAAAATCAATTGTACTACTACCCACACTTTCACCTTTTTTTCCATTAAATGCGCTAAAATTACTGACAAAATGTATAAATTTAATCGAAGGATCAATGTTCAAATGATTTGATATTACGTAACGTTATTAACTAAGTCCTTGATTACTTAATAAAGTTAAATAAGTCACTGCACTTCTCCAATGTTGGCGAACGAACAGGCTTTAAGACGGATTAAATTTACAAAATGAAAAGAAGGATCAGGAATTGCTTGCGCGTTTCTACAAAATTATCGCTGCCACTATATAAAATGTATAAATAATCCAAGAATTGGATTCAAAGGATTCCATAACTTGCAATATAAACAAAAACAATATGGAATACAGAATACAGTAATTCCTGCATGACCTTGTACAAAAGAGTTTTGTATAGAAAAAAATTGCACAGAAAGATTTTATTTAATATTTTAAAACACCAAAAAGAATCAACGTAATGTTCATTTATAAAAAAAAAGAAGAAAAATATATGTAAAAAACTTTGCAGTTACTTGTTTTTCTAGTTTAACATTTTGCGTATCATATAATTCAAAATGCCACCATTTTTATAATAAGTAATATCGACTTCAGTATCGAAGCGTAAAATGGTGTCAAAAACATTGCAATCGGCCTTAAATAAAGAAACGCGTGAAATTACTCATAGATATAGAAATACAAAGAAAAAGATTATGTTTCTTACCTCTACTTGTATATGTTGGCCGGGCTTTAACCCTTGTTCTGGAATGTTGATGTTATACACTTCGCGACCGCTAAGACCTAATGATTCGGCATTTTGCCCTGGCAAAAATTGCAATGGTATGATTCCCATACCCACCAAGTTGGATCGATGGATACGTTCGTAAGACTCAGCGATAACCGCTTTTATGCCCAGCAGAAAGGGTCCTTTCGCAGCCCAGTCACGGCTAGAACCACTACCGTAATCTTTGCCAACCAACAAAATCAATGGAGTGCCTTCCTCACGATATCTGTTTATAAAAACATCAAAGCAATTGCAAATAATTTTTTTCCCCTTTTTTAAACGGGTGTAGAAACTGACCGTTCGGCACAATCAAAAATATCCATTTCCTCTTGACTGGGAATATGTGTAGTGCGTGGTCCGGTTTTTGTAACTAATTTATTAACTAAACGTATATTTGCAAAAGTACCACGGGCCATAACCGCATCGTTACCACGTCTAGAGCCGTAAGAATTAAAGTCTTTAGGGGTTAAACCATTTTCGGATAAGTAACGAGCAGCCGGAGAATTGCGTGCTATCGATCCAGCTGGGGATATATGATCAGTGGTGACTGAATCACCCAAATATAAAAGACAGCGAGCATTCCTTATGCTCCTCAAAGGAGGCAACATAAGGGCCATGCCCTCAAAGAATGGTGGGCGTTTAATGTAAGTTGAAACCCCACTCCAAGGATACAATTTACTTTCGGAGACTTGCAAAGTTTGCCATTCCTGAGAGCCCAATTCGATTTTGCCTAAAAATTTAACAACTTTGTAATTTTTTTTTGCTCATCAACCTAATCGTTTTTCTTACTGTATACTTCCTGGAACATGGCTGGTATTACGTGTTTATTTTCCACCTCTTGTATTTCATTACGGGTCGGCCAAATGTCACGTAAAAATACTTTCTTTCCATCGTTATCGATGCCTAAAGCTTCTGTTTCAAAATCAATATCAACACGACCGGCAATAGCGTAAGCAATTACTAGCAAAGGACTGGCCAAATAATTTGCTCGTGTGTTGGGATGTATTCGTCCTTCAAAGTTCCTATTACCGGAGAGGACACCACAACAAACCAAACCATTCTTCTCTATGGTATTTACTACATTCTCATCTAATGGGCCCGAGTTGCCGATGCAAGTCATGCAGCCATAACCAACAATGTCGAAACCCAACTTCTCTAAGTAAGGGATAACTCCGGATTCCTTAAGGTAATATGTGACGACACCCGAGCCGGGAGAAAGAGATGTCTTTATATAAGGCATGATGCTCAATCCCCTCTCAACTGCTTTTTTAGCTAAAAGACCAGCTCCCAACATGACCGAAGGGTTAGAAGTATTTGTGCAGCTGGTAATAGCAGCGATGACAACCGAACCATGTCTAATAGTGTAACTTTTGTTATCGTCCCATTGAAATTGACCAGAAGATTGTAAAGAATCTGGAGCTATAGCAAAACCTTTAAAACCCACCTATGGAAAAGTTCAACAACAATAAAAGAAGGAAATAAATCAAATAAAAAAAGGTATTCTAAATGGAGTGCGTAAAAACAACGGATAATAGAACTTTATAAAAAGTATCAGAAGTAAAAAGGCAACAAACAAAGCTTTAATAAGAATTAATAAGTATATAAAGAATATTCTTAACTTAGTGTATGGTTTCTGCTTTGTAGGGTAACTTAGGTTTTCCTGCCAACAACCTCTATTGAGTATCTTTGAAAGGTTGAATAAACCTCTCCTTAATAGGCCAAGTGAAAATAAACTACTAATTATTGCGGAAGCATAATTTTTTATGCTCCCGTTTGCAATTTTCTTTTTACATTTATTTATTAAAAGAAAAGAAAAAAAAAGGTAGAATATATTATAGCCAGGTTAGGCCGACTATTAAATACCCTACACCACACTGCCTAACATAATTCTTATTTCTGCCATAGAATACAAAAATTATAGGCTTTTTGTCATAGAAGCTTTCTATTATGGGACTGTATATTAAAAATTAGCTCTCATTGCAAATGCATTAGAACGACTGTATCCAAGAGGTACAAAAATTGGGGGTACCTTTTAAATTATATTATGTGTTTTATGTCAACTACTATTATGGTTTAATTTTCATCAAAATATATTAAAATTTAGACTTTTCTGCCCCATACAGAATCAATTTTCGTGAAATCCTTACATTAGGTAGGATCTAAAAAATAGGCCGAGATGCTCCAAATTTGGTACAGTTAATTTTTATACCCTACACTACTTCTACTACAGGATATATTCGATTAGTGCGGTCGTATGCAACGCGTACAAAACTTAAGATAGAATCACCTTTTATTACACCGAGCGATTCAGAATCTGTCTGTCCATCCGATATCTGTCCAGTTAAATTTGTGTGCAATATATGTGATATAATTTTCATCTTGACGGACAGACAGGCTTAAATCAATTCAGATTATGATTCTGAATCGATCAATAAAGAATGAAAAGAAGTTGAATTTAAGTTTCTTTTCTGTATGGCTGCTGACGAAAAATTCGAAAACTGTCACCTTGTTAAAAAAGATTTGCCCCGGTATCTCCATTGACTGTTTGTACTTGCTACAAATGGCATAATGAATTGAAAATGCTAGTGCCCAATGGTGATTTCTTATTCTTACAGTTTGCAAAAATTTCCAAACAAAGCAACTATTTTTATCGAAAGAAAAAAAAAAAAGTAATTCGATGCTTGGCTTGGCAGAAATTAATATTGAATCCAAAAAAAAAAAATAAAAAACTTAATACGAGGCAATTATCAAATTTGCTGAAGGTATTGAACTTTATAAGAATACAACACTAATGAACTCATTGGAGGAAAGTTTGTCAAGTAGACTCATTCTTTAACGATTGTTCAACGCGGATAATTATGTTTTTAGTCTAAAAGGATCTAAAATAAAATTATTTTACGCCTTGAAAAATAATAAAATAAATAAAATTATATCGAGTTATCTAAGGAAATAGTAGCCGTGATTTTATTTAACAACTTACACCATCACAGTTGCTGTTTCTTTTAGATAACTCGTTCTTTTAAAAACATCTTTAAAAAGAAAATAAATAAAATGATTCGCGTATAATTAAAATTTCAATATGTGCGATATACAAAGTTCAGTATGTGTGGAAAAGTGAGAAAAATAATAAAAAAATAAGAAAAAGAAATTTAATATAATTTAAAATACCATCACTGGGCTTTGTTTATCACATAATAATGAGAAGCAAACAACGTCAACGCTTGTGAATATAGCAAAACAATTCAAACTTACAGGATTAGTTAAACAAACAGCAAAGTCTTTTTTCATATCCTTTACGGAAACACGATCATGCGGGCGTTTCGGTCCCGATACCGATGTAACTACTGTGGACAGATCCAAAGTAATCGTTTCAGTAAACCGTGGATCTTGCGATTCATTAGCGTAATTGCGCATTTGACGTGTAGCTAACAAGTATTGCCTAATAATGTCAATTTTCTTTTCGGAACGATCTGGAAAAAGTGATTTTAGTTAAAAACATTACAATCAAGAAGTATAATTATATTTTTTCTTACTCGTTTGTTTCATATAAGTTAAAGTGTTCTCATCGATAGGGAAATAGCCCACAGTTGCGCCATACTCAGGGCACATATTACTAATTGTAGCACGGTCAGCTATACTTAGTTCTGATACCCCTGGACCATAAAATTCAACAAATTTGCCGACAACACCCAGCTGCCGCAAATGCTTGGTTACAGTTAACACTAAATCAGTGGAAGTAGCCAAAGGTCCTAACTTCCCCACCAATTTGTAACCAATTACTTCGGGTAACAACATCGATATCGATTGACCTAACATTACAGCTTCAGCTTCAATACCTTAAAAAGTGCCGAATGAATTATTGGCATTATTTTGTAAGTCAAATATTGAAAGATGAGTACTTACCGCCTACACCCCAGCCCAATACGCCCAAACCATTAATCATAGTAGTGTGAGAATCTGTACCTACGACACTATCGGGATATAAAAGTTTGCCACCTTCAATATCAGTTTCAAACACAACACGAGCCAAATATTCTAAATTCACTTGATGAACTATACCTGAACCTGGCGGTACAATCAGCATGTTATCAAAAGCTCTTGCACCCCACTTTAAAAAGATATTGAAGGATATTAAGAATGAAAAAAATTAAACCGACAATGTAACAATTATTTTATTTCTATATAAATTTATGCTTTCCCATTTTCCCATATCAAGTAACTGCGGGAAAATCTAACTTTGACTGCTTGCAAGAGACGAAGTCGAGCTATTCTTACAACAATTTTTTTTAGTACAGTAAACTTGTGTACAGTAAAATTGTGTACACAGCTACATGTGATTCAAAACTATTTTTAAATTTTCTGGTGATTATTTAGGAATTACCTTCAAAAAAGTGAAACGTTCTTTATTGCGTTCAAATTCCAGATTTTGATTTTTAGCTAAAGCGTCCGAAGTACCGGAAAAATCAACTTGCACCGAATGATCAATTACTAAATCTGCAGGACAAATCGGATTAATTTTTTCAGGATTGCCTCCTAATTCTAAGACAGCGTCACGCATAGCAGCAAAATCAACAACAGCAGGTACACCAGTAAAATCCTTAAACATTAATGAAATATAAATAATCAATTATTTTACTTTAGTCAGTCTGTCGTCTTATGCTTCACCTGTAATATAACCCGAGCTGGTTTAAATGAAATTTCTTCATCATTTTGTCCTAGTCTATTATCCGGTTTCCAATTCAAAATGCATTCAACATCTTTTTTAAGTATGTGGAAATTATCACAATTGCGTACCGCCGATTCCAATAATACGCGTAAAGAAAATGGTAGTTGATCTGAATATGAGAGAAAAAAAAGACGAAAATTAAAACAAATTAATGAAATTTTGTACGATCGTAAATTATATTTAGTAGAGGCGAAGAGGAAGTGAACTTCCGCACACTTTTACTAAGTCTAGAGCAAATAAAGACCACGCTCTCATATAAATTTTCATTTCTATTATTTACTATATAAATTTCTTCACCTGCAACAAAAGATGGCTTATAATCTTGGAAAGTCTTTTTAATTTGTTTTTATAACTTAAGTGCCAAAAGTAGTTCTTTTCTGTTTACAAAAAAATCGCAGAGAACGTCGAACGCGCTTAATTTTATTCAAAACAACTTGATTATTAGGGAGAACTTTTTGTGTGCACATATATTATGCAAATTATGAAGGTAATCAACTCTTCGTTTATTTTGGTATGCATACATACATACTAAGCAAAAGTTCAAAAAGTTTGACTTGAATAAGCACACACATTATCACATATAATAACTCTTTGAACTCTTAACAAAAAAAACAAGTTGCAAGCCAAGCAATTAGGATCTCTTCGGTTATTTTGTAGAATGCGCAACTAGTTATAAGATGATGAAAGTTTAAGTGAAAGTGCTTAGAACTCACCGTATTTTTGATCAATTGAAGGCAAATCATAATATTTATAATTTTCACCGCCACTGACGAATGCCTTTTCGAATTGCGCATAAGGATTTATACCTGTGCGAAGGAAAAACATATCACATAAATAAAAACAATATTATGCAATTTCATATATGCCGCCACATACTAGCCATCGCTGTGGAATAATTTTTCAAGAAACTGTAATTTTATTTATCTCTCTAACGATGACTACACAAATAAAATTTAGATTTTCTGCGAAAAAACAACAAATATGAACAGTTGACCAGTTCCAAGCACTTTTGACAAATAACTAAAAATTTTTCTGATAAAGAGAAGAAATTATCCATAACTTAGCTTACGAAGATAACAAACCGAAACGAGACAAAATATCAATGCGGAATGACATTCCAATAAGCTTGTATGTGCATGTGCTTTTATAAATATTTTGTCTATATTCAATAAGTTATTGCTAGCATTTTTTAAATTATTGAAATTGAAAAATAAAGAATATATACATTTTTTGAATTAGAATTTTTGTAAAGTTTTTTTGAATTTTCATTAAAAATAATTATAGGAGACACAATTGAAATATAGTCTATATATGAATGTTTTGTCTTATAATCGCAGTTATTGAACAAATCAAGACTGTTTTTTAATGTATTTATAAAAAATTTTATAACTCTCCCATATATTAAAAGTAGACAACCATGGGCAAATATATTCCTGTGGGCGTTGCTGCTGACAAGATTGTTCTTCACCCAGAGAAAAAGGAAACAAGCTTGCTTGTAGATGGTAAGTTAGAGTTTTTTCTCAAAACAAATTTCTCTCAATATAATCAATATCTCGAAATGAAGAATTGATACAATTAACATACATAGAATCTTATTAACATAGGTCGAATGTTTACTTGATACAACGAACATAGATCGAATATTTACTTAATACAATTAACATAGATAGAATGTTTTTCTGTCGTCTAATGCAGTAAATTGTTGGAAATGGCAACTCTGCAATATTTTTTTATATAACTGTGTTTATGTTGCTAACTTGAACTTTTTTAGGCGGACAACAGATAAAAACAGCTTGCTCTATTGGTTGTCTTTGCCACACGGCGACGAAGCAAACTAACAATGGACACTCTCTTAGCTCGTTTGAGAACTCATACAAAAAAAGGAAATTGTTACAGATGAACGCAAGTGCTTTATTGTTTTGTCAACTTATTGAAAAAAGAATTAAAAAGTAAATTAAAAGGAATATTATCTAAAGATAAAGTCTCTAAAATAATATGTAAATGTGAAATGGTTCACCATATGACGTATGTATTTTTGATGACATAAGAAGACTATCTGTCGAAGCCTTCGAAAACTAAGAAAAATTTCGGTAACTTTTCTTTACACTTTTCAATATGTTCAATTCAAATTCGCAGCTTGAGAAACCTGATCAGATCCTATGTGTTCTAGGCACTTAATGCGGCGACATCACGATACTTCCTTTAGGAGAATAAACACGTAGGGGTATGACAATTTACAAGAATTGGTACCCAATTGTCAACAAAATGGCACGGCTGCGGGTTACAAATTAGGTAGGCAACTAGCATTGCAAAAATCGATAATTCATATATGGGGTACCTCAATCAACAAATCTTTTGATAGAAGAAAGGTTAATACTTCTTCCAATGAGTGTCGCATCTCTGTATCAAGGAAGATTGCATTCATAAATTAAATCGCATTCCGACTTTTGTATTTTCAATTACGAAAAAGTTACGTTGCTCGGTGGAGTTCAGTTTTTGCGTTGCCTTTACCTAAGAGTATAAGTATAAGAAAATTTCCGTCTATTGCGTATTATTTTCATAAATTCTAAAAAAAGTCTACCTTCAACAATATTCAGTAAGGAATCTTAAATTATTGAACAATATTACTATCGGCACTATTTCTGTATAATCAACGATAGTCCATAAACTTGAAATTAAAGGATTTGCAACAGTTCCTCATCGTCGCATGACCCCGATAAATAAATGGATTCTTAAGAACTGTAATTTTCTTATAGCGCGCTTATGCGAGTATAGAATGCGTAGCTTGCTTCTTTAGTTGCAAGAAAACAAACAAACTCGAAATCTAGTACAAAAAGAAAAGACATCGATAATGATCTGCAAGCTTTTTTTTTGAATAACGGAAAATGATGGAATTGTATATATAGGTATATCATATTTACTATAATATAGCGATTAATAATCTTTTGAAGAAATAAATTCGAACTTATTACTACATTATTATTAAATTTTTTATTTTTAAACGAACTGCAACTGGCATTTTTTATTTTTATACTAGTACCGAATTTTTAACCGGCGCAATCTCAAAGCAAAGAAGAAGCAACCTACACCAAAAAACTAAAGACCAATTGGATTAAAGAGCAATGATAATTAGATTAAAATATTTTTTTAAAAATTCGTTTTATAGAAACGTAAGTTTAGTACAAAACTCGTAGAGTTGGCTGCACTGAAACAAAAATTACCTCGAAAGAAATTTTTTTTTTTCAGAGTATCACAGTCATAAAGAAACACTTCGTTTGCTTTGCTTGTTCATGTTGGAAGGGCCTCTTGAAACTTATTATTATTACGAATTTCCATTTTGCATATATAAGCAGAGATGTGTGTAAAAGTTGATAAAAATTCGAAATTAATATTGAAAACATTTAAGCCTCATATTGTTATTTAATATTATATATAGTATGTGCCTTTGACGTTTCATTTAATTTATAATCGTATCGCATTAAATAGTTGCGCGTTCAAAGAGCAGTGTTAAACTAATAAGTCAAGCTATCACAACAAATGTGTTTCCCGTACAACCGTACAATAACAAACAAAAAAAAGAAGAAAAATAAACATTTATAGATATATTGGATATTCGAAATGCAAAATTATAATAAGAAAAGGTGTTAATAAGTTCTCAAAATGTTTGTGAAAACTTTGATTGTGAGCAATTCCTGAAAGTAATTAAATAGACGATTTATTACTTTATACATATTTTTGATAATTATTTGCATCTATGCTTTGTGTATATTTTGTTCTTCGTTTTGTTTACTATTTTATCCGGGCATCCGCAAGATGTGTGACATTTCTTCTGTCTTTCGTATAAGAATGTCATAAAGACCACGTAAAATAACGAATAATAAACAAAACAATAAATGCAACAAAAACAATAATCAAATAATAATAAGTTCATATAATTGTGGAATTCTTTCGAATAATACAGTTAAATATAATTTACACGATTTCCATTAAAGATATTTTTGTTTTGTGCGTTTGTTTATCAATAAATACACATATAAATATATATATATTTTGTGTATACTATTTATACAAATAAAATTCATTCATTATGGATGACGAATTTAAATTGTGTTGGAAAAATTTCCAAGATAATATTGCCAGTGGATTTCAAAATCTTTATGATCGCGGTGATTTGGTGGACGTAACTTTGGCTTGCGATGGGAAATTATTACATGCCCACAAATTTGTTTTAGCTATTTGCAGTCCTTATTTTCAGGAAATATTTATCACAAATCCTTGCAAGCATCCGATAAGTAAGTATAACATTTTAAAAGTCTGTTTTTTTATGTTTTCTCTTACGTTTCTCTTGATTTACTAAAGATAACTTTTAAACATGACCTAATCTTTACATATATTTTAGGTTACTTCTATCATATAATTTTTATGATGAAATGTGCTTAAAATAGTCGAATAAAGGAAGAATTACTTTTTTGTTGGCATCTTATAATGTTATTACGTTACTGCAACACATCTTAATGGAATAAACATTCTAGGACGATGTACACATAGTACCTGGTCGAAAAGTTCTCAAAACAGAGACTGTTTTTTAAAAATATCTCCCCTGCAAGGATGATAAAATTAAAAAAATATAAAAAAAAATAGGAAGACTGATTAAGTTCGTCTTGCATTTGCTTAGAACTCCAAAGAGCATCCTATAAGTAAATATAAAACTTTAAAAGCCTTCTTGATTGCTTTATTAGCTTGATGATTAGCTTCAAGCATGACCTAAAGATAACGTTATTTGCCTGTCATTTTCTAAAATTACGATTATTAAAGGTTACAGTGTGCTAATGAAAAGATATTGTGTTCTCTTTGCCGACTATAGGGCATTCAATGCATTAAATGTGTTGCATTTTGCGTATTGCTAAGAATTTTTTGACATATTGACATATTTAGAAATATATGTAAATATATTTTTTGTGATTACTTTAAACTTCTATAGAATAAATATATCCAGGTACGAAGTGTAGTTTACATATGTTTAAGTTTATATAAATTATTTTCAATAATTGAAGCAACTATATGCAGCCTAAAAATAACGGTTCCCTTAACACTCTTTTCTTCACTTCGGTTAGCAGTAGTTGCGCTTTGTTAGCGCAGTATTTTAAAAGATATATCTAGCTATAGATTTTCGTGGAAGCAATTGTGCTTTCAATACATAAATCCGCCATTGTTCGACAATTCTGTTAAGTGCAATATTTTAATAGCGTCAATCAAATGCATGTCACTTAGCAGCATCTCCGCTTACATCTTTTATTTTTTAGATATTTATTAAAGACTGTTTCTGTAAACACTGTCTTGTTGTGACGCAATTTGGACTCCATTTTGGGAAATTTAGCTACGAAAGTACAAACAAATTATTGCAACTACCTTTTTATAAGTAATGTAGGACTTAAAAAATTTGGGTAATGTTTTTTTCAGTAATTGTTACAAAAAAAAAAACAAGAAAAAAGAAAGCAATTCAATTATGTCTCTTTCATTATCTTATATCTTGCAGTTCTTCTGATTTGCTTTCATCGGAGTCTAATAAACAACTCCAGTCGAGAACTGGGATAATAATTTATTCTATGCCTACGACTATGAACTATCAGTAAATGTTATATGACAAAGTTTTTTTTTTTTGTCCTTTACAAATTTTGAACCCCCTTCAGTGACCGAGTAGGCAAAGAGTCTCGACTAACCACTCCATGGTCGTAGGTTCAAATCTCAAGTGCTATAGTGTTTGCAATAAAGACGATAGCTCTTCGGATGCCACTTTATATCCTAAGGATATTTTAATACCCATAAGCTTTCAACACGCCAATGCTTTAAGACTTTTGTCTTTGAACTTACCAGAGGATGCTGGTTTAATAAATAATAATAATAATATACGAATTTTTACTCGATACAATAATATTTTGTATGTAAAAAGTATTCGTTTATGTTAAATGAGTGAAAAATACAATTTTTTGGAAGATTTGACACCATTCGCGGACAGTCAGTATATATTCTCGGTCCAATTAAAAACCCAATATAATATGGTGTGTGTGAAAAGTATCCGGAATTACAAAAATTTATTTTTTAAATTTATTGAGCTGTTTTGTATTATTGGCATACAATAAGTTTCTCGATGCAATTTTGAAGCTAATATATAACAGTATGTGCACGAATTTGTTCAGACAAGAGCTAATGTTGACATTCTTACTGGTCGCATCCTTTTTTTTATTTAAATACAAGGAATTGAAAACATAATTGAAATATTAATCTTTCCATAAGTCAAAACATAATCTTCTTTAGCGCTTGATTTACTCCATTTCGTTTCCATTCTCTTTGTTTTCTCTAAAATATCTTATAACTCTCATAACTGATTATTTTCTAAACTGTAGAGTAAAGGCACAAATTGTAGAGTTTCTCGAAGGTAATATAAACGATGAGGATAGTTGGCTTTGATAGCTTTATATGATAATGAATACATACATGAATTCACGTGGTCGGCTTTACATAGCCTGCACATCGTGCCGACATTAAAGTACATGTAATAAGTTTTGCAATCGCAAGCTAAATTTCAACTTGAAAAGTGTTGGAACGAGCTGTGCTCAGCTAAAAACAACAACGATGGACAAATTTGAAATATTTTGATTCGATTATCGCAAAATTTTCACATTATTAGCGAATAGGGCTCTCATTAAAAGTTTTGCTTTTCTGATTTTGAGAATGACAACACTAGATAGATAGACAGGAGTGATTCGATTGAGTTATACACTCACGTAGGTTATTGAGTGCATAAGAATTTTTGGATATCTTAAGGTGCGTGTTTTGTTTTTTTTTTTAAGAGGCCATAGACAAGGACACGACGAAAATTGAAAATGAATTTAAACAAAAGGAACTGAAGTCTTTCTCGATTTAGGCTAAACTTTCAATCTGCACTTAAGTAGAGTGAAATTGTATAGATGGGATTAGCCCTCAAGTCAGTGGAACCATAAATGTAAACCTTAGGCCTGCCTTAGGCGACGTGATGTTAGAAATAATCTTAAGAGTACAAATTTAAAATTCCATAGAGGTATGCGTTACAAATTGAATTGAAAGATCAGTTCGTACTTTAGAATAACATTCGCTTTGCAAACGCGCGATAATAAATTTAATACTTGGCTTTAAATGTTTTCTTCAGTAAAATTGAAAACAAAATTAAAGCATTAAATAAAACTGCGAAAAATATTTACCATACGGATAATGGAAAAAAGTGATATACCCTTCCTAAGCGTGAATCAACCTAAATCCAATTAGATGGCTCAACTTGTATTAGAAATAGAATTATTTATGCAATTTGTTATAATTACATATGCAAGCATTTTTTTTTTTTTTTTGTTGGAATAACAAATTATAAGAAGTCACCTTGCCTTAAGGAAAACGTGTTCCAAGTTTGTTGAGTGAAAAGTCAACAAGAGGTCTTCAAATCAAAACTAACCGATATCTTCTAATATATTGAAATTGTGCGTAATACGAAAATCAAAAATGTCTTCGTTGTTCCATTACGTTGTTTCTTTTGTGTCATTAGAGAAAGCTCTACCAAATCTTATCTAAATTTTCAGTATATTTTTTCATAAAATTCATTACTTAGTTAGATTTTATTTACAACAGCTCAGACCATTCTATAGGCTACTGTTTACCCTGTTAAAGGAGCTTGCAGAAGTTAATAAATCGGACTGTACGTGTTAAATTTTATCAAGAGCTAACTGTATTGATCACCTAAGAGACATACTATTTTCTCGATATTATATTTCAAAGCACCTTAACCTGTTACCTGATTGAGCCGAGTTCAAACAGTGATAGCGATAAGCCGCAGAGAGACCTTGTAAGTTATATACTTTTCTGATCATTATCGAGTATTGCACTAACCTTGGCATGTGTCTGTCTGTGTTAGGCATTGCCTCGTTCGCGGAATTTATTAGGTCGTCTTTAAATTTGACTTTTTTTGTAAATTTTCATAGCTTAAAATGGTCCAAATCGGTCAAAGATCGGCCCAGTATAATGGCAACTAACAGCTGAAGTTACCAAAAAAGTTCGTTTTCTTGCCCATTGCTTCTAAGCATTCAATGTCCATTTAAAGTGCCTAAGTTACCCTACAGTGTACGCACCAAAATGATACAAATTATCATTTTCTTCGTCTTTTTTTTTCCTGGTTATAAAATATTCGTCTACAACCGATTACAACTTTCGAAAAGTTGGCGTAAATTTGCAAAGAGCTATTGTGGCGGAAAACTTCAAGAAAAATGTTTGTGAGAAATAGTTTTCGCAGACTAGGGATCAAGGTATGCTAGTTTTAGTTTGGATCGAAAACCTAGGCGAACGTCACCCTGTCAACAGAAAGTGAAATTATTTCTAACTATGACCGAGACTTGGTATTACCACCAGAAGTTTGAATTACTTCAAAATGCCGATGGCTCTCGCTTCCAAAGCAGTGAGAAATCTATAAATGATTCATAAATAAAAGGTGATCATTAATTTAATGCCAAAATTGGGCGAAAATATCTGCTTAGCTAAGAAAAAAAAAAAAGAAAAAGAAAGTCGTTTTTCATGAAGACATCATCATTCATCGATTTCCAAAAGCATTTTTACATTAAATTTACGAGCTAACAGAATCCATGATATTCATCTCACATGGCTTTGAACCAGTTTTGTTTAAACGAAGATGTTACATAGCAACTTTAATAAAGTATTTTAGATATCTTAAGGAAAATAACTTCGAATGTGGGCTAAATAGATTGAAAAATTTTTAAACTTAAGCGAGAGTACATTCGAGAGTAAATGTGCTTTGGCTTGCTACTTCCTTTCAGTTCACTATTAAGCTGCAAATTAATGACGATCTGAAGGAATTGATTATTCGTGTGCGACAGGCATACTAAAAGTGGATACACCATTTCATTGTAGACACGTGATTTGCCACGCCTATCTGTCACAAGACAACAATCAAACAATAGTTGAAATCTTTGACGAAAAACTCGGGCCGTACTTTTCTTTGCTTAGGCCCGCAACAAGGTCGTGATTACGTTACGTTGTGCATTGAAATTGATGTTCATTATGAATGAAAGAAAGCGTTAGAGATTACGAAAGTCTACCTTCAACATTTTGCAAGGCTTTAAATATCTTAAAGATTATTTGCAATTTTTTCCCCCATCTTTGATTCAAGTTTTCTCTGGATACACAGTCGACATTAATGGTCACTTACTACTATCGAAGTAAAGAAAAAAAAAAAAATTTGTTTTCTTTACGAAAAAAAAAATCTGAAATAGTCGACACATGTTTATCGCAGTTAGTCCTGTGTGTAAAGTGCACATAAAAAAAGTGTAATCGTTTAATGTTATTGTTGGCGTTATTTAAACATTAGTTTCAAATTGCAGGGCTTTACGGAATATAAAATCGACACCGCATATACCGCATGTTGACTTTACTTTTACTGCCAACTTAAATTATTCTAGTTTTACAAGAACATTGCAAACACAAAGACACGCGCTCGTATTCCCGCTCGCATACTTCCACCTAATTATTGTAAATATTTTTTCAAACTTTATCCGTTCATATTTAATAGTGAATCGAACACTATATAATATATTTATCAATGTTACTGCATTCTCTCTCGCTCTTACCCTCCTCTTTGTCTTTCATCACTATTTGTCGTTTTTTTTCACTTTTCTACCAATTTAGTGATAAGTTTACAATTGATCAGTTAATGTTTTTTTTTTCTTTTGTTATTATTGTTATTGTTACCGTTTCTTCTACCGTATAAAGATAAACAATATTAGTAAAACCAAGTGTATGATATAAATCAATTGAGGTTATAAATGTCTTTGAGGAAAAAAACTAAAAATACAAAAAAAAAGTTCTACAGTAGACACTTGAGCAACTTGTCTTAGGATATATCACAGCGCTATATATATGTGTATACCTATGTGTATGTATGTATATATATATATGTATATGTATGTATGTATGTATGTATGTATGTATGTATGTATGTATGTATGTATGCGTGTGTGTGTGTTTGTGTGTGTGTGTGTGTTTTATTTAGATAATAAAAACTTTATCATCGTATATCGGTGTGAGTGTTACATCGAAACATGTGCTTAACGGTTTTGGTTGCATTTTGCTAACAATTCGTTTTTAGTGATAAAATGCAAGTTACAAATTTGTGGACAGCAATAAATAATTTTTTTCTTTCTTTCTTTAATTTGTTTCTTTTTTAAGTTTTTTATTTATTTAATAACTATTTTTTATTGTATTTATTGAGCCAATACATTATCGTGCTACTCTATTAAATTCGTAAGATTTTCCTCAATAAATCGATATCAATGTCGATATTCGTTAAGGTTAATAATAAATTTTAAAATATTAGCAACGAAAACAAATAGCAACAACAACAATAATAATAACAGCAATAACTATTTAATAGTATATAAAATTGACATCATTTACGATTTTAAAGAATCAAGTCGAAAAATTGAAAACAAAACTTTATCGGCCTTCTCTTCGACTATTTATTAAATTATTTACTTCAGTAAGTTAAAATTATATTCTTCTTCTTTCTCTTTTTTGTCTTTTCGTAATCAATCTTGTCATTAATAAAATCTATATAGATATTACCCCGCAGTGGCATTACTATGCACCAGGCATGATGCTTACAATGCCCTTTACACTTTTTCTGACATTCTGAAGAGAGTAGTGTTTGTGGTGGTTCGACTTGCAAATGGAGATATCAGGTACATGGCTGGCTACTGATTGTTTCAAGGACGGGCAGCATGGTTAAAAACGACGGCCGGCAGGTAACTGCAGGACTAGCATATGGGCACGCTGAGAAAGCATTCTCAGAGTAATGACTGCGTCATGCTTGCATTTGCGGCTGGCGTTTTTCATGTATCCAGGGCAATTAATTATATCGATTGGCTGGATTGGCTGGATGTGATCAGATTACCGTCAATGAGAGTGCATTTTGAACTCAAAGTGAATTGAAACAAATGTCGTCCAAGCACAAAATGTCAACAGAGGCGATAGATCGTAAAGAGCGTCGTTTTGTGAAAAAGTTCTATTTTTAAGGTCGAGCACTGCTTAGTCTTATTTACTAGGAATTTGTAAAGAGTATCTCAGCTACAGTATTATTCTTTGGTTACAAAATGTTTAAGCGATGATTTGTCTCTGTTAATGAATCCGTCGCAATATATTAAAAATTTTTTTTAGAATTATATTAATAAAATTTGAGTAACAAAGTCTGTTTATACTTTACATCGCCTGCGATGCAAAGGTGTATTAAGTTTATGCGGATGTGTGCAACAACCAGAAGAACTTGCGGCGAGTCCATCCTTTGTTATACCAAACGATTTAGAGTCACTTTTCGAACTGATCTAAGCTCGTCTGTCCGTCTGCTCATTTCATTTTCTCCTGTTCAACCTGCAGGTCGCAATTTTCGAAATATTTTAATAAAACTTGATATACTGACATGTTTTAGCCCAAGGACAAATGCTGTTGAAGATCGTTTGGGTCGGACCATTTTTCCGACTACTTCCCATACAACGCCTTATTTCGAAAAGTCGTTTTGTGAATACCTGTATTAAGCGACGTGGTGTACCGTATTAAGTGATTGGCCATGCCCTACTATAGTGGTTGTACTTATTTTGTTTATTTCTATTTCTCTATAAAGTATTTCATATTTATTCTGCAAGATTTTGAAATGAATAGACTAAATAAGTAAATAAATAAATAACGCCAGAAGAATGTCTACTAGCATACGAAGTAAATTAAATTGTTTCGAATTTTTGAAAATTTTCAATTCTTTAGGTCTCAGTTGCGTAGCCTACGTTTGCATTTGATTTAACAAAAAAAAAGAATCTTGCTTTATATCTCTACACTTAAGGTCGCTAGTCTTTCGTCTTTGTATTGTTAGCTACCGCTGTAATACGTCTCACTGCTACAAGAAATAAGTATCACTCACTCACTCACTCACCGTCACCTAGCATTAGTTTTATTGAATTTTTATCGTGCCGTTCGGTTATCTTTCCATACACTTTCCACACCTTGCATTTATGGCACACGGTATATTCACTTTGTGCGGACGTAAATAACACCCAGAAGGACTTACCTGTGCGCCTGTCTGTCTGTCTGCGTATCCGTCTTATGTCTGCCCATGTGCTCAACCTAAAGGTCGCAATTTTCGGGATATTTGTTACACTGACGTGCTTTGACCTAGGGAGGGACGCTATAACAAACGATTCGGATCGGCCCACATTTTCAACGCCGTTGTATGGAAAAAAACTAATTTTCAAAAGTGTTCGACAAACGTCGATGATTAAGAAGAGTATTTCGACGTTGGCGGTCATACAATCGCTCCTACAAAATCTGAAACTTTATATAGTAAAAAGATCTAATTTTCAATATTTCATGGTTCATAATAATAAATTGATAAAGAAATTAACCTTATTGAGGTCGTCCATTTACATATGTCGATTTCTTGGATACGATTGGATGCAAGGATTCTCCGGAAATATAAACCGTTAATAACAAAACAAGCAAAAGGACATAACTGTTAATATTTTATGATGAAAATTTGTTTATGACAGTAATTTGACATGAAAATTAAGTCGACCAAATTTGAACCACGTGGCATATAAGATTTCTGATTAATGGCCAGACCTTTAGAAAAAAGTTTAATCTTTATGTTTTTATGATGGAAATTTTCCATAGCAGCAATTTAGCAAACAAATTAATGGAAGGGAAGTTGGATCACACAGGTTTTGTGCTTTAGTCCCTAACAAATATAGGAATTATCATGAAACGCAAACTCTCGTATGGACAGAAAAATAATACAATTTTTAGGAAGCAAAGTAAGTTTGCTAGATTTGGATTACGTCTTGCGATGTTTTGAGCATCCTCGAATATACGGGCTTTCATGAAAAGCACGTCTTTGCATAAAAATAACAATTTTAAGTGTATTATTACCAAAACAAATGAATAACTGTACCTGGTGAAGTGGTGTAGGGTACCGACCATTCCTACTTGTTTTCTCTATATAACATGTTTGATCGATCAAGCGGTGAATGTCACTCATAAATGTAAGTAAGGAAAAAGGAAAAGATTGCAGATAGTAGAGATTGTTTGGGTGGGAGAGTGAAGAGAGAGTGGAAACTTTTCTTTAAAGATATTCTTCAAGCAACGGCAGAAAGAATACTGGAGTTAAATTATTCCAAAAGCGGTAGGGTGTTGTTCGTTATACGGTATAAGGACAGGATGAGTGACTGAGAAAGTCGGGTATCACTCTTATGATGGACAATTTCTGCTTGGTGGACAAATGGCTTTCATTTCTATAGAACATTTGCACATCTCTTCTCTTATGACGGACACTTCCTGCTTTTATTTCAACAGAACATTTGCACATAGGCGCAAACCCATAGCCCAAACCGGGTTACGCCGATGCTGAACAGTGTCTAGAATGTTGGACAAATTCTCGCCGCCGATAAGCAAGCGTTCGCGCCCTATGCTGTGCGTGGTCGAAAGCCTGAAAAGAAAGTGTTGGGACATTCACTCGCACGTTCATATGGTATTCTAATCTTAATGAGGTGCACATAGTGTAGATTCTACGAGTATTGGTTGTGGTGAAGCATTTTTTTTTATTCTTCTAAGGGTTCGAATACATGTTTTGTCCAACGGAAGTCGTCATTTTGTATTCTCGTATTTGGAATGTCAAGACCTGCCGACAGTTCTACATTGACATATGATATATAAAAATCTTAATAAATTTTCTGAAAAATATATTTTTGTTGTACGGCGGCAGTTAATAGAAAAAACAAAACCTACGCTAGATTAGATGATTTTATTTATCTATTATGGAATGGTGGACGTATATGAATGATATCGTATCACATGCTTATGCTTATAAGAATTTTATCTGATTGAACTGCAATAAAATTAAAAATAATTTTTATCTTTAAAGTGTAGAAGTAAAACCTAATGCAAACTATTCTGTGATATCAAATATATGTTTAGATGTCATTCCAACTAATTTCGATAAAGAATATTTTTACGCTCATTAGAAGGTTTAGTTTGTTTTATCGTTCTACATGTATCGACTATTGCTCCAATGACAACCTACAGGGTACAGTCTCTTTATAAATCCGAAATTCCAAATACACACACACCCAAAAACATCGAAGTTAATATCATTACATAGTTATATGCTTATATTTAAATTTGTGGTATTAGTGCAAAGTAACTTGAAATTATTGTTATTATTATTGTAATTAACTTAAGCGCAGAAATAAACTCAAAGACCAAAGTCTTAAAGCACTAACATCTGGGGATATCGGCTTTATTGAAGCCTTTACCGCACTTGGGACTTGGGATTTGGGATTTGAGTTCGCATCTTTAGCCTACTCGGCCACTCACACGAAAATGTTTCAAGATGATTTTTCGTTTCCTGTATACAGGCTAACAGGGTTGATTTGTACCGCGCTGTAGGGAAACCCTGTTATACGAACTTTTTTATTTATTCATTTAACACAACTTCGCCTAGTGCAGCAATTCGCTTGTCTTGGTAATAACGCAGCAAAAAAATTCACATTATTTTCATCAAAGCCATAATATTCATGAAAGCCCGCATATTGGAAAGTTCGACTTTCTCTCCATACAAGAATTTGTCCATATAAGTGGAGGTCCAAGGTAACAGACCTACGTGATCCAAACTCCCTACCGTCAACTTGCTTTGCTGAAACGCTTCTACGGATTATTAAGATATCATGAGATATCTTATACGAAAGAAGTAGACCCATGTGGCTTAAATTAGGTCCATTCAATTTTTGTAGCCCACACCACTTGAGTACTGTGTATATTACGGTAGTGCGGTCGCATGTAACACGCAGATAGGCTTAAGATGCACCCACCTTTTATTACACCGATCGATTCAGAATCATTATCTGAATAGATCCAAGCCTGTCTGTCGGTCTGTTCGTCTGATGTCTGTCCATGTAAATTTGCGTTCAGGCTACAGGCCGCAATTTTTGAGATATTTTGAAGTTTAGTACCGTGACATGTTTTCACCCAAGACTGAACGCTATTGGAAATGGTTTAGATCGGTGCATTTTTTTCACTCGCCATATAATGCCGTATGCTGAAAAGTCGTTATATGAAAATAAATACAACTTTCATAATTTCTTGACAAAAGTGGTTAAGTAGTAGCATTTCGGCATTCCAAATTCGACCGTCTGGGAAAATTTTTGAACCCCCTCGTATATAATGAAAACTGAAGGTCTTAACAGTAATTTAACGTAAAAAAATTACTTGTGCCAAATTTGGACTATTTCGGCCAATTTTTTGGTTCCTATCCTAACAAGGATTTTGATGAAAATTGATACTTTATGGAGCATAAAAGTCTAAGCTTTAATATGTGGTGATCAAAATCGGCCCATAATATTATAGTGATTTCATACTAAAAATTGGACCACTTACGCCTATTGTTGGATCCTTGGAGCCGTGGTACATGTCATATCCTGTTCCACAAGTGGTGTAGGGTGTAAATATATTCAGAAAACAAGTGAAAACAGTATAGTGGAACGCAATCCGCCATTAAATACCCTACACCAGTTTAGTTAATAAGTTTTTCATATAGTGACTTTTCAAAAGAAGGCTTTGTATGGGGAGTGATCGAAAAGATACCATAATCCGTACCATTTGCAATAGTGTTCTCCCTTGGGCGAAAACACGACGATGTACAAAACTTTACTAAAATATATATAAAGCGATAAAACAAACCAGGCGGATGTAGAGACAAACTTACATCTATGCAAAAAGTGATTCTGACTCGCTCGGTGTAATAAAAGATGGGTACATATCAAATCCTTGCACTGCCGTCGGTGTAGATTATAATAACGATGACGATCACAAAACTATAAAATTGCAAGTAATCTCTACCTTTTTCTCAAAGTGGATTGAAACTCCTGTTATTGATAAATCCGATATGAAAGCAAAGATCAGTTGAAAAAAAATGCGACGGAATAAATCGTGGATTCGTGGATGGAAATCGTGGTTTATCAAAACCCTGTTACAATAATAATCGCAAATTTTGCATCGTGTTGTATCGAAACCGTGCTTTACAAGCACCGTGTTAAACAAGGGATCGCTGTCCTTGTGAGCAATTGGACTTGAAACTATTAAACAGAGCGAAATCTCACAGACTTTCCTTAAGGTCTTAAACTCATTCACTCAGATGTTCTTTGAATACGCTTTCTTGGCTTTGCTTTTTTCTATTAAATCCTATCTATGATCCTTTATGCCCTATTATGATTCCTTTAATTGATTGTGGATGCACAAAATCAATATCGAAGAAGAGGAGGCAAATTCATAGGCACATAACTGAATTAACCCAAATTTTATTATTATTTTTATAACGAATCACACCAGATTCTGACTTTCAATCACTTAGGCGAATCACGATTGAGTTGATAATGAATAATAAGTTATTGTTGTTGTTTATAGTTCAAATTCATGTGTATAACCGAACAAGCTCTATAAATAAATAGATCTTTTTTACATTATACCCAGACCATATATATAATTGAAAAATTCGAGTTCAATGTTCAAAAGTGATTTAAAACATAGCCGCACATACCTCGTAACTCGTAATTCAAAGCATGAAGTTGGCTTCATTCAAATAGGCTCTTAACGACGCAGTAATAACGCGAGAAATAAGATCCTCTGAAATTGCGTATGTATATGTATTTTCCTTTTACCATTTGATCGCGGAAGTACATAATTTCTTGTTCTCGAACTGTTCTTGAATTTGAAGGGAAAAATTCCTTTTATATCTGTATATGTATATAAACTAGTGTCGACCATATCTTTTGACCACATCTTTCTATGTTTTCGAGTGAGTCGAGCAAGTGCGATCAGATCAGTTAGTTCACTCTTGGCTCTGTTCCTATAATAATTCAGTAATTTCAGTGTCAGGTCCACGTGCTTAGAAAATCTTTATTCAAATATATTACCATTTCGATGTTTATGAAAGAAGCGCAAAAGCAGCTTTTTATGTATGTGTAGGATGCCTCTTTAACAACTTATGCATTACTTAGGTCTCGTTTGTTGACCTAATTGCCAGCTACGTCGCGGGCCTTTGAAATGCAAGAACCAATCATTGTGGTTAAAGTTCTGCATGTTTGGCGTTTCTTACATCCAGGACATACTTAAGACCATGTTCAATGTAGAGCAGGAGTGGGCAGCTTTTTTCGCCAATTCTCCTTCTTTCTAAATCATTCATTTTTATGTCTAATGAACGAAAACAAACGCTTGAACACATTTCAGATTTGATAGCTGCACAGCTTAGTCTTGTGTCCAACCTAGGAATTACAAAAGTTTCGCCGGCACTCCATTGTTTTGCATTTAATATACGAGACCAATGCAGCTAATGGACCCTAATAAAGTATTTATTTTAAGGAACAACTTAAAGTACTTTTTTTCTTTCCTACAATTTTCACTCGAATTCTTTTTTCCAATACTTCCAACAAAATGACCAAAGAGTAGTACGTAGAGAGCTTACTTAAACTGTGCTTATCAACAAAGTATTATTTTTTTTTCTCCGAAAATTAAAATTTTTTCGTTCAAATATTCTTCAAATACAGCAAAATGAATATTTTTCAAATCCCCTGACGTACATAACGGTAAACATGTAAATAAATATATTTTTGTACCCATCACCGAAGAATGAGTGCTCCTTAAAAATCTTACGCTATCCTAGCTTAGACTTACATAGTGAGATTAATTAATGAACGTTCGTTGACTGCGGGAATTTGGCTGAGACCGCGTGCAAGAACTTCCAACATTTTCCTGACGCAGAGGTCATTTATGCAAACAGACAGAGGGACCGATTCAAAGGATTCACAGAGATCTTTGAAGCTTTGTTCTGCATATTGTTAAAGTTTTAATGAGATTATTGAATATACTACTATCCTTCGGTGGTGCGAACAACCATTCAGATAAGTGAAGACCGAAATACTGCCACTGAATTCATAAATACGTCATGTTCGAAAACGTAACGTAAGCGACGATTACTATTACGATACTAAAAGAGCTTTTTTAGTTTTACTTAATATTGGAAGTAGGCGGGGGGAGCATCTACGGGTCGATGTTATCGATTTGGCAAAGAAATGCAAGAAAGTGGAAAAACCCGTAAAAGAAGGCTAAGGAAAAGTGGAAGTGCTGCTGAGTTACCAATACAAATAAAAAAGCTTTATATTTGACTTGAGCCAATAGTCTTAGCAACGAAGCTGGTGCTCACATCCCACTTTTCAGTGCTACAATTTATATCTTTGATCTAAAAAAAGTTATAATAATTCATTTTTAAAAATTTATGAATTCTTTAATTAATATTTTATTTTATTCCATTTACGTCAAATCATATAATTTGCTCCTAACTCGGTAAATACATGATAACAATTTGTTAACCACCGATCGAATAATGAATAGTTTATTTCAGAAGCCAATTTGTCGCCTTCGTATGTAAATCGTAATAAAAGTTGAGTTAAAATGCTTTTTAACAAAGCAATTAACACTTAAGTGCATATGAAAATCGTTTTTTATCGCTACTAAGCAAACGTACACAGTGCAAAAAGAGGAAAATGCAAGCACACAATTTTACCACTGTTCTCCTTCTTTCGAGTTTAGAGAGTTAACCGATTTGGCAAGTGAGACATTCACATGTAAATTTTGTTTAGGAAGGAATTGCTTACTTTACCTCACTATGGCCTTACAATTCCAATCAAATTACTATATGACTCCGTGGAAAATATCAAAAGGCCACTACGACGTGACCAAATAAATACTAAAAAGTTAAGCTAACGCACTCAAATGTAATGTAAGGATTTTACCGAGCACTGGTTTCCCGTGAAGTTTCGAGGCAACGTAAACAAATTTTCAAGTCATTACTAAGCTTTTTCTAATGCCTGCAAAAGGAGTTGCAGGTTAGAGTAATGAAGGGATGGCATATAATCTTTGATGAATTAATTAATGATGAGTTAATAAGCGATTATTCAAACAAACGTTAGCGCCTCTTTCACCTCTACTTTACCGATCTTATGCACTGTAGGTACATACGTACAGAGTGTATAGGGTATATTAAGTTTGGGCGAAGGTATACAACAACCACAGGGACTTGAGATTTTATTTTATTAGACCGATCGATTCGAAATTATTATCAGGAAATGTCCTGAGTCACTTCCTGAATCAATCTAAGCGCGTCTGTCTATCTGTCATTCTGAAGTCTGCTCATGTATTTACATATCGTGACCGATTTCCATGAAACTCGGAGCATCGTTGTTTTTTAGCCCAAGACAGAAAGCCTATTTTAAAAGGTCGTTATATGAGTGACTCTGTTAAGCATCGGTAAGATTATATTGTGTAATGGTGGACCGTGGCCGACTATAATGTTTTTACTTTTGTTTTTTTTTTTAAATTATGAGTTCAATCAGATCATAAGGGGTGCCTTGTACACCTGTGACATGGATCATGGTCAGAAAGAAGTGGGGAAAGAAAGCAAGAAACAGGGAATGGCTGGAATGGCTGCCAGAAGTATCCCTTAAAAATAACCGACAGACATTGTTAAATCAATAGTAATTCCCGTTAATTTGTAATCAGTTTTTATAAATAACCCTAACATTTTATCGAAAGTCAGTCTATTTTGTGAGGCGTGAATAGGGCAAACCTAAGTCATTAGGATAGCAGCGTCCATTGCAATATTTTGCATTTAATATTGAACTGAGCTGCAAGACGGATTCTGTTTTACTTTTAAAGAGAATTCCTATACATATATATATATATATATATATGTATATATATACATGGGTCGTTCATATAAATCTCTTAATATTTAATTTTAAAACAAAACACTGCTTAATGCTATTGTTAATAATAATGATGATGATGTTACTATTCGTGGATTGTTGTTGTTGCTTGGATGTGCTTTATATTAATTTTTTTTTTTTTCTGTGTTTTTCATAAAGAAAATATCTGCTCCAATTTGGATCATAATAAAATATATTCGAGACAAAGGCGATAATCGACAGACTGTAGCAAGCGAGGTTTTTATCACGATTTCAATGAACTTTAGACAAAAGTTTATCTTGAAATACGGAGAAATCTTTTAATATGTTATGTGTATTGAAAAAAGGGAAACATATGTATATAATATAGTGAGTGGTAAGAACTCAACACAGATGGATGCCTTATAAGAGAAGAGACACTAACCCTTATTACACACAGCCATAGTAATAGCAATAACAACATTAACTATAAATCATATGTGGAAATTGCTCCGTACATATGCATTACGCATGTATTGGTTTTTCGTTTTGTTTCACTGTAGCTGTACGCTTATCAGGCTTCTAAAAAGCATGAGCGTAAAGACCTTAAAATGAATTAAGCACAGTATCTAACTCGTAATAAATAGATATTCTTAGCTTAGAAATTCTTCATGATCCATTTTCAATTATACGAGGGCAGTTTCCTCGGAAAGAGAGAGAGAGAGAGAGAGGGAGAAAATACGTTTTATTTTTAAATATTTTTATCTATTCTCACGCGTAATAGTATACTAAATATGTCACGTGTTTCTTGCATTCTGCAATGCAATTAGTCTGTCCCTCTGTTCGTACATTTTTTATGGAAAATTAAAATCTTTCAATTGTTTTTCGAATAAACTTAAGGTGATAAATTTCAAAATTGGAGAGAATTGTTGCGATCTACATATGGACAAATTTGCGATGGCAAAAAATCGAAAGATAGAAGCTGGAAAATGAAAGATGTTTTTTGTGTTTCTATTAAGAGTAGAAAAGATTATTCGAATAGAAAATTTATAGCCTAGGGACACAATGTGCCGACATTGGCAACAATATCAAGAGAGTAAGGAACTTAGATCCGGATATCAGTTACCTCAAACGAACTACACTATAATTGTAACATATTTTCACTTAGGTTTAAGTCGGTCCATTGATCGATTAATATACTTTACCATCATTTTCGCACTGATGCCTTGGATAATTCTAATAAAATAATACATTTTTGTTTGATTGAAAGAAAATTCCAATTCCCCAATTCTTGCATCTCGTAAGACCATTTAAAATAAATAAGAAAGTAGCGTACATAAAAAGTTTGCAACTGCATCCATCAACTTTCGCATACTGTTTAGATTGCAACTATTGAA
>CCAG010003670.1:0-19461 GCA_001077435.1 Glossina morsitans morsitans | reverse complement strand
AACGCCTTACTTGCACTTACCTAATATAAAACACTTATGAAGAAATCCTAAGAAATGGGGAAATAGTGTAACAAGACGAATACGTAAAATCTCTTCGGACTTTGTGCATGTGTTATAAAGGATAGTCATACCTGGGGCTACATAACGCAACGGGATTCTCCATACAGTTACTTCTCTCTCTCTCTTAATTATATGAAAAAAATAAAAAAAAATAAATAAATAAATAAATAAAAAAAACAAAACGATTATAAATATTGATTAAATTGTGGACAAATCGCTTGTATTTTATTGCAGATAGCGGTGACAGTCAATTTAAAAGAAAATATTTTTTTAAATTTTTTTATGTTTATCGTTTTATTTATTTATTTATTTTTTTTTTTTCTCTCTTATTTAAATTGCAAATTCAAATATTTTTTTATTTTTAAAACAGCATCTACAACTGTCATGTTTATTAGTCTGCGGTAAGTCATAAAAAATATTAAAAAAAAAAAAAAAAAATGAATTTATACAAACATATACAAACAGCGTATAGGGGGTAACATGACCTTGATGTTTAATTGCACGCTCACATGACTGAGTGAATAAAACAAAGAAACTGTGAAAAAAGAATAAAAAAAAAAAAAATAAATAAATAAATAAACGCGATTCATATATGTTTTGCATTAATCAAGACAACCCAGTGCAATGCAATGCGATGCGATGCGATGCAGACACGCTTGCGCTCAACTCAAATGTCATGTTGAAGTTGCCTGCTTAATAAAAACAAATAAAAGATTGGAAAATGTAGAATATCTGCTCATGTACACAAAACGCCAAACAATCACAAATCTCGAGAGGAACGTAATAACATAACATATATGTATACGAAATTATAATGACAGCTGTAAGCAATTTTTCTGCATAAAAATCTAGAAATATCTTTTGCATTTAATTCAACATAAAAACAAGTAAGAACACTATAGTGGGGCAACGTCCACCATTAAATATCCTACGCCAGCCTGCAGTCATTCATATATCGATTTTTCAAAACAGAATGTTATATAGCAAGTGGTCGAAAAAGTCATCCGATCCGAAACATTTTCAACAGCATTCGTCCTTGGATCAAAACACGTCGGTATACCAAATTTCATCGAATTATCACAAAAATTGCTGCCTGTCGGTTGGATCCAAGAAAACATGACAGACAGACAAGCTTAGATCGATGCAAAATATAATTCCGAATCGATTATCGGTAAAATACAAGGTGGTCCCGACGCAAGTCGTTCTGGCTGTTGCACACATCCGCACAAACTTAATATACCTTGTACCAAAGTCGGTGCACGGTACAACAAAACGGATTAAAATTAAATTAATTCATTCAAACAAAGTGATTTTAGGTGAACTCTTCCTTTTTCTTGTTAGGGTTAAGCTATTTTTACGTTAATCATCTATAATTATTGCATTGAAACTAACAAGACACGTTGGCCTATGGAAGGTAAATAAACAACTTATCAATTAAAATACATCTTCAGCATTCATTGCCTTAGATATGAAACCGGGTGTAGGTACATATGCAAGTCCTTCAGAAGTTTTGCTTTAAGAAGTGCTAAGACGTGTGTTATTTAATGTAATTTACTGTATGGGTCAAGCAACGAGAGAAAGGAAGTAAACAATTTTTGTTCTTTTTTTTGTTCTTTCTTTAACAGATCGATCAGCTATATTATTATACCCGTTGTCGAACTATGGGAATAATTCCATGCTTAACATTCATAAGCGAATTTGTTTATAAATATCAAATAATATATCAAGGAATCGATCAAGTGAATATGTTCTGCATCAAAATTACATCTTTTATGGGTTTAACCATATGCGCCTGTCATGCGTTTATTTGTGATCCTCTTAAAAGGATTACGGCTAAGCACAAGGACGCAGAAAATTAATAATTGGCCCTCTTGGCACAATTCGTTACCAATTTCGGAATATTTATAAACTAATTCAAATTCAAACTCGAAAAAAATGTAGTCACGCAAAATCGACCGTTAAGTACCCTACACCGCTTCTCCGAATACAATTTCTCATTTATTTTTATAGTGAAGTACCAATCATTCTCCCTTTTTTCCCATTTTGTTAAGGATTGAGCGACTAACTCTAATTGATTAAGACTTCATGCTGACTCTAAAATGAGCGAATCAGGAAGGAAACTTTAACTTTGGTTTTTTGAGAGTTTGCATTCAAGCAATTGTTAAAGTAAGTAAAGTAAAGTAAATTTCATTTCAAGTTCAAATTGAATTTTATATACATTTTTTGTACATTGCATGTGTTATACGGAGATATATTTATCATCAATTAATTAATTGAACTTAGTCGTAACAAAGAAGTAGAATGTTTATCTACAACTGAGCTGTGAAAGTTGTTTTTTTTTTTAGAAAATAATAGTCGCCTTGGTCGGCTCTTTAACACATATAAAACCATACTTTTCGTTGAAGCCTTTATAGGGGATGGAAGTCAAAACATGACCCAACTATGTCCAAAAATTAATTTTCTTATTCTTTTCATCTATTCTTCTCACAATGTCGCAAATATTAGACTTTGTTGTCGTGCAAAGACTTAATTGTCATGAGAACCATTGTTTGAGCTGCGATCCAATAAATAGACCCATGTATCCCCATAGATCTCATTTAAGTACAGTTAATTTGTACATCAAAGCACTTCCATGGGACCAATTTTCACCCTGCAATATTACAAATTAGACTTTCTGTCATATCAAAGCTTCTTGTTTCATGTGGCACTTCCTATGCGAAAAGGGTTTCAAAAGATTGGCCCACTCAATCCGAATTTCGCACATCAGTTCAGTACATCAAAATGTTAATACCTACAATTATATGGAGAATCCATTTGGAGTGATGTTCATTCTCAGGCCAAAGCACAGGGGTATGTGTGTACAAAAATTCCCTAAAACACCTCAAAAATTCCGATTTTTACGTTGGGCAAAATTATACGTCAATAGTACTAAGTAGACAAACAGACAGATAGACAAGTGTGGGTCGATTGAGAGTTGATCGGTATGCTAAAAAAATTGGTGTACCATCTTTCTGCCTGTGGAATACATAAACTTAATACACCTATATAACAAGTGTGGTGTGGAAAAATAGAAATTAGATTCATGTCATATCAGCGGCAGTGTGTTCTTAGTGTATATGTCCTTGTAGACGTGTTCTTTAAACGATTCATTTTGATGCACATAAATCGAAACATTTTCAATAACAATCTACTTGCAACAACCTCCAACGTTTTTATCAAAATTGGAGCCTGTAGTTTCAGTACAAGGAGGCAGACAGGCAGACGGCCAGAAGAGCATGCTTAAATCAAGTCAGAAGGTGATGCTGAAATATATTCTTTAAAGAGTCTATGAAGCTTCCTTGTGGGTGTTGTGAACGTTTTGCGGGAATGTGCAAACCACCTTCTGTCGATAAATTATTGTCTACCGTTTGCTACCCATTCATCAATTCTTTGTGACAGTATATGAAAATATGACGTATGGTTTTTTGAGAGGAGAGGACAACATAAACGTTTGATCTGCGTGAGAACGAGGTCAATTTAGCCATCTGTCTTCAAGCCTATGCATTTGTTGAGAAATTAATCGTATCCTTCATGAGGGCTATGTTATGATATTCAAACAAGTATGAAGCGGATAAAACAAATCATACACATCGACGATAAAATTGAAAAAAGCCTACGTTCGGGGATGTCAGTTGGGTGTAATGTACAATTAGTTGCTACATTCAAGGGAGCTCATTTCTAGAGGTCGCTACCACAACAAGAACAATTCATATTTCAAAGAAGGATGAGAGAAGAAGAGAAAACGTTTGCGAGTTCATTAAAGCCGTATAGGGGGTCTCTTGGTACGTTACGAATCTACCTCACAGCATCAGACACAGTAATTAGCACATCGACAATAATCAACGATGAAATATATCGCATAATGGGTGAAGAAGGTATCGATAAACCTATACGCAGAGATTATATAATTTCTTAAAAGCGCGATATATATATTCATTTATTAGATTTAATCAGCTACATACAAAAATTATCAGCCGATACAAAACAACTTGGAACTAAACTATAAGTAATAATAGGATAAGTGCACTAAAGTAATAGGTAATGTCACAGATTACGAGAAATATATTACGATCAAGTTAATGAATAGCCGATACGAGTTTCGCTATTGTACAGCAAAATAAAGTAACAATAAGAAAGGAAGCAAGGAGAAAACCGCAATAAACGGTAATTGAATTCGAATCGTGCGAATGAATAAAAGTATCTTTAAAGTATCTTTACAGTATCTATATCTTTATATTTTAACTAAGCGCGAGCCATCGATATCATTGTAAGCAAGTTTCCAGACCCCTGCGGACGGTCAGTCTTTAAGCAAATCATAATTGGGTTTCCTTGAAGTGAGGAGTAGTAGTGCAAGTAATTTTATAAGAGCTATGCTTGCTATTACCAACATTAAACCAGCTATTAAATGACAGGAGTAAAGTGGGATGATGACTGTCCTTAAGACGAATGAGCGGTTAAATTGGGGACATCCTTACATTAAGTTCTGGTTAGACGCAGACGCTCAAAGTAAATACAAATTTCCGATGAAGTCGAAGTATGAGATCAACTAATAAACAGGCAACAAGTTTCATGTTTACCTTTTATTACTACAAACTGGACACTCACCACATTACCAAATTCAACTAAACTCGGTGATAGCGAATTTTGTACAAGGAATTAGTGCACCACCACCTGCTAGAACCAATCCGTCTTTCCTAAACAGTTGGTAATGAGAAAATACTATTTTAGCATCTCCTATCCCTGACCTTAAACAGGTTTCGCTGAAAACTATGATGTGTCAGCTCACTCATCAATGCCATCAATTTCAAAATATTTCAGGGAAACCAATAGAATTTTGAACGAAGCTATAGTGGCCGATGATGTAGTACTAAATTTATGCCAAATACAATTTATTTAAGTCAACGTTCGCAAACTTTGAAGCAATAAATCGCATAATTGCTTCAACAGATGTTTCGGGAGCAATTTGGGAGAAAAATATATATTTTTGCTCAGTATTAGATTTTCAGTTGAGTACAACAACAACAATATCGTAAAAAAGAACAGCCTGAAATTAAATTTTACAATTTGAGATAAAAATGATCCGTAAGGGATTACAACAAAAACGAAACTAAATAAAAGACCGACATTGATATAAAAGAAAAGTTGATGAGCAAAAGTTATATTACGGCATATATTAATTAATTAATCAATAAAATTTAGTTGGAATGCCACCAATTGCTCTTTCTCTTCCACTTCCTCTTACACCTGAATGCACTGGTCGAGAAGTCGAGGAATTTTATTTCATTATTAATTTTTATACTTTACATCATTTGTGACACAGGGCAAGCTTAGCTTGTTCGGATGTATGTAACACCCACAAGGATATAAGATAGATCCATGATTCATAATACCAATCGATTCAGAATCGTTGCCTGAACCAGTTTAACTTTGTCTCTTTGTCTGCCCATTTGATGTCTGATGAACGCTTACGTTCATTTTACGGGTCATGTAATGGCTGTAACTAGAAACAAGATATAGTTTTTCACGAAAATAGACGAAAAATTGTTTTAGGTGACTTTGCGTACTGTACTTAATGGTCGGGCTTGCTTCACTAAAATGCTTTCATTTGGTATGCAAATTTCTTCCTGTAAATTTTGTTCTTTATTTCTACACCAGTATTTATTAAAATATCATAAAAAATGTGATGAAAGAATGAAGTCTAAGCAGAATTTAATTTTTTTACTCCTTTTCGCTTAAAGTTTGATGGAAAGTTTCGTATTGTGAGTATTCGCCGAATTTATGTTAAATCTTAACTAACCATTTTTCTTCAGTTTTGTAAATTTTTACATGTTTCAAGGACGCGTAAACTGTTTATGTGTTTTGTGGCGAAGCGTCAGTATTTACTATTTGCAGCAAGTGCATGAATATTGCAAATAATTTTCTTAACTCCAAGCTTGTTAAGTGACTTATCCCACTACTCTTGGAGCGGACATTAAATTGACCTTGAAATATATGTTATATTAGTATGTGTTACAGTCAATAATATTTTTGAAATTTTCAATGTCCTTAACCACTTTCAATATAGGCGAGGATATGCTATGAAATGCATTAGATCCTAGTTGAGAAGTTTATCTGCGAAATTACTCATCTATTTCAGGTTTTGTGACAAATTAACGAAGTACGTGCACACGGCGGGATACAAGTCGCTGAATCGACTGAATCCGTTCTCGTAGACGAAGACGAAGATTTTTTTGTGAAGTTTTTTGGTTACAAATGGGATCAAAACGAAAATCACATTGCCGCCTTCATTCAAAGAGGTGGGTTGAAAAATAATAATAATAAAACGCATATGAAAATATGCCCGCATATGTAAGGCTGTGTAAAGAATACCATCCGGTGACATTTTCATATTCATTTTTAATGAAATGTTTTAAAAATTTCCTTTTTCCGCTTATTTCCTTCATTTTTCAGTTGAACGAACTTGAAAACTTGTGCTCAAACATCAATAAGGTGAATGTTGTAAATGAAAAGAAAAGCGAAAAGTCATCTAGAAAGTCAATGAGGCACACAAACACTCATCCCTTCATAGGCTGACTGTAAATCATACTAAATGACAAACAAATAATGAAATTGCAATAAACGATTGACAGAAAGGATTCCGAATGGTCGGCTGGGAAGAGAGACGGGAGAAGAAGGTAATATGACATGACAAAATGAAATTGTACTGTAAATGAAAAGATATAACAAAACAAGAGAAGACATACACGCACTGAACCTTAACAATCCTCATTTCCAATAATCTAACATATAGAACGATTAAATATTAAATCTGAGAGGGTTATTTTTTTTTTACCAACCACCGACAGATTAAAGATATACCCGTTTTGTGTTTTCAAACTATTTGCAATCCGCAGAAGACAGTTTCAGAAGCTCTGTAAAACATGGGCAAGTCTGTGCGACCGTTTACTCATCTGTCTGTGGGTGTGTCTGCCCGTCGTAAACATTTGATCGATCGCAATAATTCAGATATCGGCTTTAAATTTACCAACAAAAAAGTGGGAAGTTCATGCGGGCAGGTTGGTATTGAAAACGCGGTAAAACCCTTAACGGTTACGGCAGCATAGTACAACATAAAGTGACAACACCTCTGCTTTTGTAACCAAAAAAAAATTGATTTTTGGTTCATTGTTCATAAGTTACAACACGACCACACCCCTCCCAAATGATAGACTATTAAAATTCCATTTTTTCCTTTTTTCTTTTCCTAAGATGAGGAGGAGTTATATAAAATATTCGACCACCGCCTTTCCTTGCTTGTTATACTGGCATCTACAACAATCTGAGACAAACGATACGTCGCCGCACCATGCACATTAACCTACAGAGTACGTAGTATATCTGTATGTCCTTTTTAATTGTCTGCCTGGACGCTTAACTTCTTGTTTCGCACCAAAATTTTAAATATATATGCCATAGTACTAAGTTTTGTTGATCCAGTTTACAGATCAAGCTCCAGTAGGAGTGGATTGCGCTAATATTAGCGTCAAAGAATATATCAATTTTTAATTATTGTAATTATTATTATACCTTACACTATACGTGGTATAAAGTATCTTACGATTGAGCGGATGAAGGGCATATAATAGAACCGCCTTTTGTCATATCAGGCAATTCTAAACTATCTTCTGAATCCATTTAAGCGATCTGTCCGATATCTAATCAAATGTTTTTTGTTCAATGTCTCACTTTAATGAAACTTGCGCTTCACACATTGTGTTAACAAGTGTTGCCCTAAGGACGAACGCTGTTAATAATGGATTTAATTGAATCATTCCTTCCTCATAAAAAATCCTATTTTGACTAAAATTGTCATTTTCAATATTTCTTGACAAAAATTGGTGAAAAATATTATTTTTGCCTATTGAAACAATGTATGAAACTTGAACAGGATAGGACCATACATTAAACCTTTTCTTACGTGTACCATTCTTCTTTTTGTAGTAAAAGTAATATTTTTATTTATTATGTCCATCACCGAAGGATGAGGGGTATACTCATTTTGTTAAAACGTTTGCAACGCCCAGAGAGAAGCTTCACAGACTCCACAAAGTATCTATATTCTTGATCAACATCAAATTCTGAATCTATTTAACCATGCATGCCTGTCCGTGTGCCTACTGTCTGTTAGAAGCATTCTCTTGGCCGCAAAGAGGAAGCCAGCGGCTTCAAGTTTGACACAAACGTTGGAAGTTCTTGCATACAGGTTGGCATTCAAAATGATTCCAATCGTTTGAAAGACACGCCCACAATGCCACGTAAACTGAGAACTATTCTGTTTTTCAAAAGAAATACAAAAATGATTTATTGCTCATTACTCAGAAACTATAGTGGAGAAATGTACATAAATTTGAGGGATGCTTTTATAACGCGCAGAAACAAATTTCAAAAACCCGATAAAGTATATAAATTCTCGGGCAATTTTAAATTTGAAATGCACCTACGAGCATCCGTCGGTCCAGCTATCCATCTGCCCAACCGAGCAATAAACATTCGCGTGGTAAACATTCTCCCTTTCGCAAAAATGAAGATATCGCAGACAAGTTTGCAAAAGCATTGTGAAGTGATCTAAAGCGATCAAAAGACACGCCCACAATGCCAACGCGCCTTTGTAACAAAAATTGTGAACACGTTTGCTTTCCGTGTTTTTTGCTTGTTACTCATGAAGTCCAAATTCCTCAGCCATAGAGCATAAAATGCTTTTGGATGGATTCTGTTGAATCTACACGGCACTTATACGAAATATTGGCCTGACTAAGCTTATGTATAGCCTTTTCGCAATGTAAGAATCGTCAATGTCCTTGAACCACGGTTTAATGAAATCGAAATACCATTTTTCGCTTTTATAAACAAGGTAAGTGCAAAATTGTATTAAAGAAAGTCATGTGGCGTACTTAACCGTCATCCGTTCGTGATTATAACATTCGAGTTTGCCTTTATACTGGTACTTTTAAGCCTTTCGCGAGAATTTATTTCCAGCACGTTTGCACATATATTTAGTGGGATGACAATCGCGTGAAACCAATAGTTTATCAAAGAAAGGAATGCCTCAATAAATACGACGTACAGCAATTAAAGCCTGAAAATGTAGGCCATTGGGTTCATATTCATATATGTTCATATTTGTAATGATGGTGAAGCACAATATAATTTAAGAAAATGTAGACGTAAACAAGCGCCGACCTCACTTAAATGTCTGCGAATATTTCATTTCATTATTTTTCTACAGTGTAGACAATTATGCAATTTGTAAAATGCATTACTTTGACTCTGTTGTTTTTATTCAGGTTGGTACAGACTGCAGATCAAATCGCGCAGCGTACGCTCAAAATGATAAATGTGTGCAATAAAATCAGGAAAAAGAAAAAACGCAATAACTGTAACATACCGCTCGGCACAGCAAGAGGTAACAAACGCCAAGTTCCATTCAGTTAGTTGTCCAGTTTTTGGCCATAAGCAAGGTTGGCAATACATAGATGTACGGCAACACAGGAACACATGTAACAAACATTTGAAAATCCCCCTCGTACGACGAAACGAAACGTCGTATCAATGCAATTTTCCTTTCTTCACTTTTTTTCTCTGTTACCACGAGAGCCGATGCAGCTAATGCTGATAATGACGATCATGATGATGATGACGGTGAGAATGATGCATTGACTGACTAGTTGCTTGCCTGCTTGGCTGATTGTCCGTTTGGGTGTACGGTAACATAAATAACAGTATATTTTTAAGCAAACATCGTACAAAAAAAACAAGGTAAAGGCGAACAAACGAAGAGAAGACTGTTCTAAATGAACGAAGCTTAGATACCCTCTAAGTAAGCATTTATAGGCTTGCGTAATGAAACGAAATTCAAATTATAATCCGCAAACGTGGAGTAGGTTTTTTAAGAAAAATCTGTTAGAAGAGAGAGGATGAAAAGAGAGACAGAGAGAGAGAGAGAGAGAGAGAGCATCAAAGTTAAATAACAAATTTTAACTCTTCGTCAAAGTTAATCTCGTAGAATTTCTGGTTGAACGCATTACTCTCTTAAGTTGTCGATACGAACACACGTATCCACGTAAACGCATATTAAGTGCATGCATATGAGTTATGCTATAAAAGTTCAAAAGTTCATGCTGTCGCATAATAAGCTTAAAAATTTGGCTTTCTCTTGCTTGGCTTTGCATTGTTTTCGTTTGGTTTGCGTGTCCATGTGATGGCATTGTACCATGTAGATAGATATGTATGCATAAGTGTGTGCACTTATGCTGTTATCGGTTTAGTATGTTTTTTTTGCGCTTTTTTGGTTTTTGTTTTTTAGCTCGTTGTTGTGGCTGTCATTTGTTATTTGCAGCATCATTGCGTTGAAATGCGCATAAATAAGCGTAAAAATAAAATCAAGTTTTGTTGATTTAACAGAAAACTTTTTTGGCAAAAAAAAAAAAAAAAAAAAATAATATAAATAAGTAAAAACAAAAATGAAAACAAAAAATACAAAACAACAACAATCACGAAAAACGATCCCTTGATAAAAACAAAGTGCTCGTGGATAAACGGTACTTGTCGAAATTACACACAAATGCATGGGCGCATAGGCATTTGTGAGCAACAACAACAATCCGATCTGCAATAAAAACCTAACTTCAGTCGAATTGACTGACTGGGATGGACTTGAATGATCCCTGAAACGTTTATGCATACCGGCTGATGGAATGGAAAGATGCCACAGAGCGTATGTATATATGCATGGGCTGTGCTTGCATGCTTGCATATTTTTGCGCTTGACCGTTGGGACAAAGTCGTTGTTTTACGTTTTATGTTTGGCTTTTTTTCTTTTTCCTTCTTTTTTTTTTTTTTTCTCATTTTGTTGTTGAACTTTTTATTGAAATCGACAAATGTTTCAAAATTCTTAAATGCTTTTTGGCATACACGTCAAATATGTGAGTTGTCATTGTCACAATGAAATGTTGTCGTCATCGTTGTGGTCTCCGCCACCATCAGCTTGCTGCTTGTCGTATTTACTGTATTCATGATGATTTCGAAGTATGTACACAAAGCTGTTTCTGTTTGGTTTTTTTTGCTTTGCTCGCCTTAAAATACATTTTATGATTGTACGCTTGGATTACCTGTACGGGCGGACATGAGAAATACTTTCGTGCAGATTGCAGTAAAAGAAATGCATTTGCTATATGGAATATGTAACCAAACGCCTTTTATATGCACTTTAGGTTTTCAACGAATTTTCCATACTTTCAATTGGCATTTATGCTTAATTATATAAATATATACATATATATATAAATATATATGTATGCATATATATATATATATATATATATATAGGGTCGAGGGGAAGATAATGGGCTTTTTTTCGTCTTTTTTTTTTTTTTGAATGAAAAGGCTGTGCGCCTATATATTTATATATATATATAAATAAGTATTTTAAAGTAGTTTGGTTCGAATTCGAATATCGATTTAAATGCAAGAAATTGTCTTTTGTTGTGAGATTTCAAAACCTACATATCATGAATATAATGTAATGTTTTTAGAAAAATTCTCAACATAAACTTTTATTTGTGAAGTAATCGAAGCAACTTAAGGCACTTGACTGCTGCACAAAGGAAGAAGGAAAAAAATAAAAACACGATAGCCCAGCAAGGCTGCTCATTAAAAACGGTGTACCATTGTTCACAACATAATACTTCATATATTTCGACGATAAAATTCCAAACTCTGTTATGCCCCAAAAGCATATTTTTCATAGGAATCCTCTATGAGAGTAAGCTCTTGAAGCAATGTGGTTTAAATTTATCAAAAGAAGAGTTTCTATCCAAGATATTATTATTGTTCGCCTGTATTGCCATATCGAAGCTTGCCTGTCATGAGAACCCAAAAAATATACCTATATGTTCCTAACTTATTACAGTAGATTTCAATGAGTAGCCAAAGTGGATAAGAATTGTGGTTATCAAGTCAATCTTCAAGTTCAAGTCTCAGCACAGCAGAGCGCGCTTGAGTGCTCAGTCGGTAAAGGCACAATACTTACCGACTTGGACATGCATCCACGAAGCTGCGCCATCTACGACATCGGCCAGGCTACAACTGCTACTAACCAACTAATTGAAAAATGGATGGATTGACATCTATTTATAGTAATCCACTCTCTTTTGAAGTTTAATATTTTGTATGAAAGCATGAGTACTTTTAACAAAGGTGAACATAGAAAAGTAATAGTTAACGAAAACCGTCTTCCTTAATAGCTCTAACCTGGACAGACTATAAAAGATACTGATGCAAAGCAAATATTTCTTACAGACAAAAAACTAATCTTAAAGCATTTATCCTGCTTGCAAATAACAAATAACAAAATGCATAGCACTTTTGCTTCGCGAGCATTGTGATTACGCTTCAATAACAGTCCATTAGGTTATAACCCACAATAAATATTATCATTGTAGTGTTATTAAACCGAATCGCATCACATGTTTTTATAACGCATCATACCACCTTGTGACTCTCAGTCTCTCTCAGTCACAACGATGCGAAACTCATTTATCATTTATCCAAAGCATACGTGAACACAAGACATAATATACCCATGCATGCCATGCATTTCTTTTCATTTCGAATTATATGAAAATAAAAAAAAACTTTAAAAGATAGGATTTTTGATGCTCTTTGTAAACTTTATTTCATTTCGTAACTAGTAAAAGAATTATCAAGTGTAATACACCGATTATCGTTCTGAAATCGTATGCAAAATGCCTTTCTGTCCCAAAATTTTGAATCGATTAGGTCTCTCCTGTCCCAGATATGGGATTACTTCTCGACCAGGAGCTTGTGAAGCTTATCGTGATAAGATTCGTTAGAAAGACGAGAAGAGTTAATTTTGACATCATGACTATTTGTATATTCACAAATATTTTTTTTCAAAGTGTTATCAAAGGTAAACTAAAATTTTGGGAAATGCAATGTGAAATGTTCAAAAAATTTAGGTGAAAAGTTCAAATGAGCATCAAACAGTCAACGTGATCGTGTTATGGTTAAATCAAATCATATATTTCAAGGTAACACTATTCCTAAAGCATCGTCACCGTTTCTACGCATTACTCACATTCCCAAAATAAGCCACTAATATGCTTATGCTAATAATTGCAAACTTTGCTAGATTCAGAATCACTTTCTAGATCGATCTAAGCCTTTCTGTCTGTCTGTCTGCCTGATACCTGTCCATGTATTTTTGTGTTCAAGCTGCAGATCGCTGTTTTTAAGATATTTTGATGAAATCTGGTACACTGACGTACTTTGGCCCAAGGACGAGCGCTATTGAAAATAGTTCGTATCGGACCACTTTTTCAACCACTCCTCATAATAGTAAATTTGCAAAGAAATCTACATTATCGGATTTGGACCACGTTGGTCTATTTTTTTGATACCACCACATACAAGGATTCTCATGAATCATTGCTCATTTTTTTGTGATGAAAATTTGCTCATGATAGTAATTAAATAAAAAAACTAAGTGAACCTAATTTGAACGACATGGGTCTATCTCTTCCTCCACGCCATATAAGATATCTCATGATATCTTAATAATTCATAGGAGCGTTTTACCAAAAAAAAAAATTAACGGTAGGGGATTTGGACCCCCACTTTAATAGGCGCTTTCAAGGCACGCAAACTCTTATATGGAGAGTAAATGTTACTTCCAATACGCGGGCTTTCATCAAAATTATGTCTTTGCATGAAAATAATGTGTACTTTTTAGTGTATTATTACTATAACCAACGAACCGCTCGTACTAGGCGAAGTGGTGTACGCTATGTACTGGTAGGCGTCGCCCAACTATAATGTTCTCACTTGTTTTTCTTTTGTTTTTAACCGATTGGTCTCGAATTTAAACTGCAGCTTCAAAATAAGATTTCCAGTCGACACATTTTCCCGATAAACAAAAATAAGACGATTCTATGATCGATTTTCGAATGGTTTTTGCTGAAAAAGTATTAAATAATTATTCGGGCCATTTATTAATGACTTGCCTACTTGTGTTACTAATGCTAGAGTTCTAATATACGTAGACGATTTTATTTTTATTTTATTTTATTCATTTTATTCACAGGGATCCACTGAGGACGCAGCGTTATTGCAAACTGATCTCTATGAGATGGCCAATTGGTGGTTGACCAATGAAATGGTTCTGAATTTACAAGAATATAAAAAGATATCCTTCTCGTGACAGGAGTTGATACCCACTGTAGTTGTATCCTTGATAATATCTCGACTTTTAACGATCTGGTGGTGATTTTTGATTTCAAGTTCAAACTTAATCGACATTTGCAAATAATTACCAATAAAAAATGGATCGCTCTTAGAGTTCTTTAAGAGGTGGCAGAAAGTGTTTAATGATCCTTACCTAAATAAACGATTGTATTGTAGCTTCAGTTAGGCCGACGTTGCAGTACGCTTCGGTTACTGTCAGTACAAAAAAAAAAAAAACGACCTAAACTTTCTGCTGTGTGGTTTAGAATGGGAATCCTTCTACCTTATGACTACAAGTCAACATTAATCAAACTTCCCACTTTAAAGAGAAGACGTGAATGTCTAAGTGCTTTATTTATGATTCGGCCGATAAGAAGTGATATACGCTTTGCTTTTAATGTCCGTAGTCTGTGTACTAGGCATTCTTTGCCCATTAGGTTATCGCAGTGCCGCACTAGCCATAACCTCCACAATCCTTTTCGTATACTTTGTCACACGTAGTATACAATAATAATTTTCACTGGTTTGATGCGGCCACGGAGTTGTATGATATTATTAAAGAATGCTTGTTGCGACATTGACTAATAAGACGTTTTGTTTTGGTAATACGCTGTTTCGTATAAGCGACTAAATATGTATTCGTTACCTTGTGTATCTCAGTATTTATGCGAGGTAATCAACATTTATTTATCTGGTTAGACCAACCTAAATATAGCAAACTAGGATGTGTAGTTGTAATGGTTGTCTTTATGACTTATGACAGCGCTAGTTATTATTCTCAGACTCAAAGGTTGGCGAAGAATTTTATATTTGCAGCGAAGATCTCTTCTTTAACAAACAAATAAATAAATATATGAATTTGATAAAACCATTCGACTTTTAATGAATACAAGGTAATATAATACTATTTCTTAAGTTACCACGACTACGACCGCGACAATAATAAAGAATTTGAAGCAAGCAAATATCAAAACATGGAAGAAAGTATGTTACAAGTCAATGGTGTTTAGCAATGAATTTGCTTGGCGATAAAATGCATTAATGGGACTTGGATTCACGTACGACAAAGGAACTCTACAAACAGTTAAGCAATTATTATGAGGACAAGTCGCGAGTTAAGTAATTAAAATGAAGAAAATTATAACTGCTCAAAATGCTTTGACACTTGAACAGGGCAGCAGTTCTTATCTGCGCGATTGGAACGCACTACGGCCTTCATTTGCATTCTTACTTGAGATTATGTGCAATCCTTCACCTACCTACCTACCTTCGTCATAAAATATTATAAAAACTACGCCGTGCTGTCGTGTAAAGATGTGCTTTTCACCTGCGTGGGGAGCGCTTCATAAAACCAACCAAAGCAGTCCAAGCTTAGCACAATAAATTTATATTTTAATTCCTTGTCTTAGACCAGCTTTCAGTATAAAGCAAAATTTGGTAAAAAGTAGAACTTGTTGCTGTTTTTATAAAAAGCGTTATATGAGAGCGAGCTCGAAAAGTGTTCCCATCACTTTCAAATTCGATATTCAGCAAATACTACTTTCTACAGACTTTTGGTAAAAAATATTATAAAATACCAAATTTTTTTTCGTGTAAAAGCCTTCCCCAAAAAACAGCATTATAGGAATAGCGTGCATAAATATCATTCGATCCAATTAATTTTCAATAATGTGGATCAGAATATGTCAGCCTATCGGGTTTCATGAAAATATTTTGAAAGTTGTAATGAGTAGACCGAAAACAAAATTACGTGCACTGATACTGAACGGACAGACAGACATACTTGAATTCATTGAGCATTGCTTTTGTTGAATTGCTGTAGTCTTTCTTGCTTTTGTCATCGAAAGCGAAATTTAGTTACTTAAATTCGTGTTTGCTTCTAATTCTCAGTTCTGCTACAACTCCACTACAACACAACCGTCAAGTATGTTTTCGTAGAAGAGCTACAAACACAAGCTACTCGTGGATATGAAACAAATTGCATATAACTTGTATTTCGCTGAAATAGGAAATCCTTTCATGTAAATTTACTATTACTCGTCGACGAGGCAGTGTGATTCAATTTAGTCTATCTACGCGCCCTTTGGTTGCTGAACGTTGCAAAGAGACTTTAGAAGCATTTGTAGCATCCTACACATCGGTTTAAAGAACTGACATAATCTGTCCAAAAGTACCACCGTAGCAGCTAAATACTCGGTGATCTTGCAAAAGAAAAACACAACAAACAACAACAAATCTTGAACTGTCGTCGTCTTCAATGCTAAATTCAGTCACAACAAGAAGGAAAAAAAAGTTAAATAACTATAACAAATAAAATTTTTAATTATTATGAATATGAGTGAAGACGAGTGCCGTTTTCTTCTTCTTGAATGTGCATTAACAACACGGTAGACCGATTTCTTTTTTCGAACAACAAATTACAAATTCGTACAGACATTATCTTTCTGTCAGCTAACTTCATATCAAGCATTCTACCTAAGTAAGAGAATGCAGAAAGCATGCGTTCCTTGGTTTGATAAACATGTTGATAATTATAAGTTTTGACAATTCATTTTTAGCAGTTGTGCGATGTGGATCTGACAAAATTAATATGGAAAGCTGTTTAATTAACTAAAAATTTTTTATGAAAAACAATCGTTCGTTATTGCGTGCATACAGAGGACGCGGAAGAGAGAGAGAGAGAGAGAGCGAGCGAGAGAGTGCTTTTCCTCTTACTTTGAGTTAATACGCACTGAAAGATCACTTGAATGCATTCAGAGTAATTTAAAAAAAAAAACAGTCTTTCACCCCAACCTCAAGTTGGTGCATAAGAAGCGGGACTTAGGACAACAACTTTTTGAGAAACCATGAGTCATTTTTTATATTTATTGATATTTGCGCGGAAAGTGAAGCATTAAATTATTTTATAAGAACGTTTTGCACGGCTCCAAATATGTTAACAAACTGTAACAGCTGCTTAATCAGATGTAGTAAAACTTTCCGGCAAACGCTCGTGCATTTATTGTCGCTGGTATCTCCATTGCATCGCAAATAGCGTGAAAAGTGGACTAAACCTGACATCGTCTTATGTTATCGGCATGAACATTATTTGAAAATATTTTTCAAAAAAAATTATAAAAGCAAGAAGCTTTGCTGGATTGCATTGATTATTGACATCAATCAATAAATCCCGGGAATGACAAATAGATGTCATCCCTAAGAAAAGCTGCGATATTATATTTAAAAAGTGAAGGGCTGTTAAGATTTTATGCGAGATACCGTGGCCTTTGTAAAGCTACGCAGCAAAATTCTACGGTGACTCTTCTTCCTCGGAAAACATTTCATTGCTTTTCTCATTTCAAACCGGTCGTGCAGGCCCTGACTGATACGGTGTTCATGAAAGAAATTGCCAAAATTATTTTCGATAATTGAAAAGCGAATTCGCAAGGGGTAACTGGAATTCATTCTAAAGGTGTCAAAAGGTGGTGCATTCACTGCTTTGCATAAAAATTTTATCGCGAGAAAGCCATTTTCCAAATGTGTGTCGCGTGTCGCTTGGCCACAATCGCCAAATGCCATGAATTGAAGTTCGCACGCACACAGCAACCTCCACATCTAGTGCCCAGTGACTTTTAAATCGAACTGCGAGGCCATTGCGGAAAACGGAATGTATTTTGATCGCCCTGCAAAACAAGGCAAGAAATGATACGCTAGAGTGACCTTGGACTGTTTGCATGCATCACTTTTGAAGGAGACGAATTGTTTAAAAAAAAAAACAAACGACAAATTTTTGCATACTGAGTCCCGTGACTTATCTGCCCATGTACGCGGTATATATGCGTTCGATGTGTTTCAAATGAAACGAAATCAATGAACTTCTTGTGCAAACATATGCATTCAAATTCAATTACGTTTTCCTTTTTGTTAACGTGCATAGGAATAGATTTAAATGGAAATTTGTTGCACATGTGCGTAAAATGAAATCTTTTGAATGATTACAAATTTCCTTATATTTTACAGTAGCTTAAGCAGAAAAACAAACTGAATATCTTTATGAAGATACTTCTTTATGCTCACTCCTTCAACTGAGAAGGAACGCTACCGTTTTTCTTCTTGTCATCCTCTACCTCTCTCTCTCTCTCTCTCTCCATATTCTCTCTTCATTCTCTTGTCATTCATATATGAGATTTTCATAATAGTTTTGTAACAAATGCAAACTTTTTTTTATTCCTTCTTACGGCAAGCATTTAATAAAATTGTGCAGCGTCATCAGCGTCGGTATCGTACTCATTGGGGACCTTGAGGCAAGAGATTTGCAATTGCCTGCCGTTTGCAGCTTGCTGCTTGCCTGCTTGCTTGCTTGCTTGCTTGCTTGCTTGCTTGCTGTCGGTTACTAGTTGCCGACTGCTGGTTGCTGACTGCATTTTCATTGTGCAATAATTGCAGTTCGCATTAAACTCTTTCTTAATTATGACTGCAATGGCAAATTATTCTGTCGGCTCTTTCTTCTTCATTTTCCGTGCGTTTTATTTAATTTTTTCTTCTTTTTTTTTTTGTCTTTTCTTTATTGTTATTATTTGTTTTGCATGATTTTATTTTAATTTTTATTATTTATATGACGGGTGTGCTCAGCCAGCTCCATTCATTTTTTCTTCCTTCAGTTTGTAATTTTCTGTTTTTTTCTTTTTTTTTTTTTTGTTTTAATCTCTAGTAATAAAGTGAAATATTCTCTACAGCGAAGAACAAAGAGAAAAATAAAAACAAAAATAAAATTTCATTCATAGCAAGTTGTCTGTCCTTTACGTTTGGCTAGAGGGTCTATCGGTGCTTATGGAAGTGTTGATAACTGCCATTCATTTAATACGTTTATTGTATCGATGCACTGCATAAAGAATTAATTCATTATGACGGCAGTGATGACATTGCTGATGATATCATGATTTGTAATATTTTCTTTTTCGCTTTTCGCTTTTTTGTCATTTGCCTGATTATATATGAATGATGAACGTTTCAAATCAGAGATTATTCATAAACAAATTCTCGAGGGTCTTAATTAGTCGTTAAACAAAATAATCACATAAAAAAAAAAAAAAAAAAAAAAAA
>CCAG010003669.1:0-26699 GCA_001077435.1 Glossina morsitans morsitans | reverse complement strand
AAAAAAAAAAAAAAAAAAAAAAAAAAAAAAAAAAAAAAACCAATCAAAGAGCACTATAAAAATTTTTGACCTAAATATTATTTGTCAACGGACTTGCTGCCTTTTGCCTTTTGTTGTAGAAAAAAAAATCTTTCTCTGCCATATCTTTTAAAGCATAAATAACTGTCAACTTTTCTATTAATAAACAAGAAACAAAAGAAAACCCACTTGGAAAAATGGCAGGTAGTCAAAAAGTCCGCCCATTGCAATTTAATATATATATATATATATATATGTACATGTATTTACATGGATATATAAATATGTATATAAATAAACTAATTTGACACTAAAAGTATCAATAAAAGCGTTTGTACGTTGGCGTAAAAGGTTTTTCCTCCTTACGCATGAATACCGCAAACATTTAAACAACGGTAGTTAAACGCCTACAGAGTTATTTTTCTTTCTCTTTAGTAAATAATTTATTCATATATTGAAGAGGCAGCCAGTCAGTCAGTCAGTCAGTCAGTCAGTCAGTCAGTCAGTCATTCAGTGAGTCTATCGTTCATTCATACAAACTAAAAAAGTAACATGTACAAAGTACTAATAAATAGGATTTTCTGCTTCTTCTTTTTTTAATTTCTTTCATCTGAAAAATACGCCTTTCCAGTTCAAAGTCATATTGAAAAGAATGCCATTATATATGGACATGAATACAATGGTACATAACTTTAAAATTGTTTCCTTTGTTTCTCATATCAGAAGTTAAGCGGTTGGCTTCATTTTCGATTTGTACTCAACGTATCCATCTATATGCATATATATAAAAATGCCAAGAAGACACAAAAACGTTCGCAATCCAATTAGATAAATGCACTTTTAAGAAGCTGTTAAATCTTAGTACGTTATATGCTTAACGGACTGGAAAGAAAGTTAACGCGTATTAGTCAAACAACGTCGATCATTGAATACCGCACACTAATTCGTCTAATGCAATTGTTTACCTGCCTATATTCGTCTTCAGATATTTAAAAATTTGACTTCGTTGGGATAAGAATCCCGATTACCAAGTAAGTGTGCACGAGCTTAAATCCCAAATGCGGCAGAGTTTACTTTGGTCGTAGGTACAGTGAGTGCTCAGTCGGTAAAGGCATAACACTTACTGATCGGGCACACGTCCACTACGATCACCTCCATATCTCTTCCCCTTTGATCGCGTCTTTCTAACCGTCACCGTGTCATACGAATGAACGACATACCCTGAGTAGTTGATCGTAATAAAAAATAAAAAGCAAAAAATACCTAAGAGAAAAACTAAAATAACTTTACCGCCTGAAAAATAAAAATGATCACAGAAGCAAAAAATACAAAAAATCATTCTGCCTCAGTTAGTGAACCTATAACTTACAATATTGATATAAATTGTCGCTTGCTTCTTTGTGATATATGTGACGAAAAGAAAAAATATACATTTATACGTGCATTCGAACGAAACAATTTACAAATACTTTCGCATTATTGGTTCACTAAGTTAAGGTGAGGTACGATTTGGATAATTCAAAATGTGTTTAAAGTCTAGATTGACAAAAGGGTCTTATTTCTTGCCCTCTTCGTCATGATTTTATATCGAATTTTCCTTAATGGAGGGCACAAAAGAAGCCTGAAGCCGTCGATTTTCAAATATCTTGTGAAAAAAGCATAAACCTCTGGCACAGAAATAACAATTTAAGCTAAACTAAACTCTGACACCGTTCGTTGTCATATTTATGTGGATTATGTTTTTCATATTTATGTGAATTGTGTTAAAATCCTATCCGTACTAATCAATAAATCAGTTAACGCAACATCAAGATCAATTAAGGTTACAGAGAAAACAGAGAAAATTGCTTAATACGTAAAAGTTTGTAAAGAAAAAATATTTAGATACATATATATATATATAGATATGTATATGTCGTTCGTATAATTCAGTTAATTAACTTATAGCTGAGAATATTATGTCAATTGCTTCGTTTTGTCTAATGTGACTTATATGAAAAAGTATATATGCGTATTTTTATGCGTACATATATATGCAAATGAAACACCTGACAAAGTATGTTGCCTTACGTGTTCATCAAGTGGGACATTAGCCAACGCTTTAGCATGCACATACAAAATATGTTATATAACAATAATGACACTGGATATTCTGATTTCGAATTATGCCGTCAAAGTCAAATGAAATGCTGCTGGTTAAATGAAGTTTGGCTGACGTCCTTTCTAAGCCATATAAATCTCAAGAGATATCTATATGTTAATCTAACAATTTCTCTACTGACATCACGTTAGTCGAGTCTGTCTGTGTGAATATTATTGCATTAAATGTTCATTACATTTTTTGCATTTGAAATCTAAGGCAAATAAGATATCGCGACGAACAAACAACATACGTGTACGTGTGTGCATCATCATTAACAAAAGACTCGCTGAATAGCAGCATAAAAAAAACTAATTACTAGATAAATGGAAAGAGGACATAAAATGCGATATGTATGTGTTAGTGAACTTATAGCTCAACATAATACATCGTATGTTTCATTGTGACTTATGTGACTTACGAACAAAATGTACATACATGAGTGCATATGAATGAAACAGTTGACATATTAAGATGCGTTACGAGTTCACTAACCAAGACATTAGTTATGTCAATAAATCGCAGTTAAGATGAGAGTTTAAAAGATCGCAAATTTTCACTATGTAATACATTTAAGGACCGAGCCTGCTTAAGTTTGAACTATGAGTATTTTTAATTTACGTCCTATTAAAAGGACCACAATTAGCTTTAATGGCTTGCGCATGCTGAAAACCTTTTTCTCTCCTTTCACTTTTGATTTCGAATTTTTATGATCTAATCAAAACCTTCTTGGACTATGTCTTCTCTCGGTTTACTCAAATTCACTTTATCCAGGAAAAGGAGTCGCGCATACAACAATCCCTTTAATAATTGAACATATACATGTATATATATATAAAGATACGTAATATATATAGATTGTTAATAGGACAAAAGATTATTGGAACAGTTTGCTTTCTGCCGTGATAATTATCTTATATGGATCCCCGAAGAGAGGAGAGAAAAATCGCGTGTAATTGCAAGCTAAAATTATAAGCAATTTTTCCTTTTTATTATATTATATTATGTAAGAAAAATATAGGCAATAAATATTTTTTATAATGATATGTAATAAAGATTCTTAAATAGAGTAAACAATAAAACTTACCCTTAATTTAATTGTTGGCATTGGAGAGTATCTCGGTATAATCCCAATAATAAATAGAATCAGTATAAAATTGTAATTTGATTTCATTTCTTGCAATATATACTGCCGACGTGGACGCCTCGCAAGCATAGTAAATACACGTACACACACAAACGCACAGTAGCTTAACTTTATGCATCCAATGAAGTGAATGAATAGCATAAAGTGCCGTAAAGATAAAGATGTGTGCTACAAGTGTGTACAAATGTGTACGAATGTATAAATGTGTGTTTTTGTTGTTGGTTGTTGGTTGAATTCCTTATTCCATCTGTGAGTTTGTATAGAAACTATAATAAATCTGTAGCAGTTATTTTATGGTTAGTATGCTGTTGTTTTAGTTGTTGCTGTACTGTTGTTGATGTGTGTTTTGTTTTTGTTAACTGCTCCTTGGCATGGCAAAGGCAGCAAAAGTAATTTGCAATCATCAACAAATTGTAAACAATTTCCGCAATTATATCTATTGCTTGCTGGCGCGCGTTGGCTGGCTGAGGCTGAAGCTTGTTGCTGCTGCTGCTACCACTACCACCACCACCACCACCAGGCGCATCGGCTCATACCATTTGGAAAGGCCAAAAAGCAACAAATTGTCGGAAAAAACGACGACAAATCAAGCCAAGAAGGAGGCAACATCGCAAGGAAGCCTGCCAAGAATTAAATAACAAGCAAGCAAGACAGACAGACAAAGGAGAAGAAAAAGAAAATCGTTGCGAGGCGCGCGCGACAAGTGTAATAAATGCGAAAAAAACAAAAAAGTATAATAAAAATAATAAAAAAAATAAACAAATAAATAAATAAATAAATAAATAAATAAATAAATAAATAATAAATGATATAAAACGAACGAAATCAGTAACAACGAGAATAAATAAAAAAAAAAAAAAAAAATTGTTTTCAAAGAATGTTTTGTTTACTCGAGATTGTTGAATACTTTTTTTTCTTAAGCAAATTTTCACAAGTCTATTATAATAGAGTTGATGTTGTTGTTATTCTTGTTATATTTGTTGTTGTTATTTGTCTATTTATTCGGTTCTTAGTTTTGTGCATTTGTTTGTCGTAAAATTGACACTGATGACTGGTTGGTTGATTGTCTGCTTGGTTGGCTGGCTAACTTGTTGGCTGGTTGGCTGGTTGGTTGGCTGTTTGGCGGGTTAGCTGTTTGATTGTTTGGCTCTTTGGCTGGCAGTGTTCTTGGCCGTCTCCTTGATTATATAGTGTATGTAAAGTAGCAGTTATCGTTGTGGTAGTGATGGTGGGCTTAAAAGTAGTGGTTTCTTTGCCAAATATGGCTACGTTTCCGTTAAAACGATTGCGGAAGCTTGTAATTTGAATTTATAACGCTCTTATTCACTTTTCCAGAGCGCACGCATGCACACAAACATATCTACATATATATACATACATATACATAAGGAATACTTATTCGAAGTAACAGGAAAAGCTTAAGAAAACAACCGCATATTTGAGTTTAAATGATTTCACATTTAAAATTGTTGTTGTTTTACATTCTTTTTTGCGAGTAAATCTCGAATATTACACTTTTTTTTTTTAATCATTCGCTTCAATTTCTTTTCTTTTCTTCCTTGTTATATATGTGCTTGTAAATTTACATTTATACTTCTTGCACACTCCTCTGCATAATCAAGTGCGCGCGTATTAATTTTCTTTATTATGCTTTTCCTTTAGCTTAAACACTTTACCGACACGTTCCGTATATTATTCTTTAATTATTATTATTTGTATTTATTTATTTATTTTTTTTTTATTACATAATTTTTTTCCTTTTTTTTTTTTTTTTATTTAAATTTATTCAAACACTTATGTTTACCTCTAACGACTACGGTAGCGTATACGCTCGTGAAATAACATTCATTCGCTCGCTTTATTATCAATTCTTTATGTCTGATGAATTTATGTGACGTTCGTCTACACGTTTGCCATTCAGTCAGACACTGTCTATCAATTTTCTGTTTTACTTTCTTTTTTACTTCTTTTAAGTTATAATTTATTTATATTTCCTAAGCATTGATATCGTTTTCGCGTAACTTTTTTCAGTCATGCACGGATTTTCTTGGTTATACAAGTTTTCGATAATATTCTCTCTCTCTCTCTCTCTTCTGCTGTTTTTGCTTTGCTCTTTCACTTCTTTTTTGCAATTGTCCATGCGAGCAATTTATTATTCATTTTATTTTCATTTTTTTGTTTTATATTTCTTCATGCATGCATTCATTCATTCATTTATTTACTCAATCGTTCATGCATTCGCTCACTGTCTAATGTATGCTTTCCTTTAATTGATATTTTTATCGATTAATTTGCAATTTTGTTTCAATCTCTGCAATCAATCAAACGAACATTTCTTTTAATATTCACTTCGAACAATTATGTTCAGCTTTGCAAATTGTATCTGCAAAGAAACGATAAAGAGGAAAAAGAAAAACAAACAATTTTTTAATAAAAAGCACAAAAATACTTCGTTATTATTACATCAACGTTAAATTATGCTTAGTGTAGTAGTAGTAGTAGTAGTAGTAGTAGCAATTATCGAAATCGACCACAACAAAGTAAAAATGAAAAAATCGTGACCAACACTTCAATCAATTAATCGAAAACCAACCTAGAATTTCTTTTTCAGTAACATTTCGAACGGTAAAGTCAATGACAAAAAATGACTGTTTCATAACGAGTGGAATTTCCCCGACGGGAACGATTTCCTCTAATCGATTTTCAATAGTTCCCTTTGTCGTACTAACGCAAGAGAGAAATCGAATTCTTCAAGTCTATCTTGAGAAGCAGTTTTCAGTCCTCGCCTGCGCCCCCTGTGCCGCAATAATATGAGAGCATTACGAAGGCTACATAGTTCACCTTAAGTTGCCTAAACTGAAAAGGTCGTAAAAGTGGGGTTTTTCGAACATAATCGTAGGGCGATTCTACGATTACAAAACACAATTGCTAATGGAGGTAATATTAAGAAAAGTCCTGTCACGCCTATAGATACTATTCAACTTCATTAAGTCACTTGTATAGTCCACGCACCAGAGATCAACAGTCAATCGATCCGTTCTTCAAAATTCAAATTTTAAACGCGTTGTTCTCAATCTTAGCAGATCGCTGGCTTCTTCACAAATGCTAAGATAAATTAAAAAAAAAAAGAACCAAAAAAAACACGCTCCAATGCTTATTGGATTACAATTGGAATTTTTAGAAAATTATTGGTTTGCTGCACTAGATGCAACATTGTGACCTACTATGCTAAGAGAGAACAAGCAACAAAGGAAAAACAACGCTTTCGCAATGGCCTCGCATTAATTCATTTTGTTTTCAATCAATGGAACAAAGTGTTTTCATTTGCTTAAAGTTTTCAGCACGAGCTGATCTTGTTCGTTTGAAGAGCACAACCATTGTAGCAATTATTTTAGATATTAAATACATATTACAGAGAAACTTATATTTTCCCCAATTAAGTTCAAGGCAATCAATATCGTGTTGTTCACGTTGTAAAGTTGGTTGTGATATAAATTCAGTTGAATAAAAGATGACAAGCATTCCAGCAGCCAAACAAAGGATAATATACGAGAAAACTATTTTAAAGAAAACTATCGTAGAGGCTGAACGAGGCTTGGTTCAGATAATTTTTTTGGAACGTAAGGAAAAGTAATAGGGAAAGGTAGCAGCTTAGCATAAATTTAAGCATAAAAAATTAGTTTTGAGAAGAAAACGGGGCAACATTGCGGCCAAATTTAAATTGAAAAAGGAAAACACTTCCATTTCATCCAATCACTAATCTATGTACAGCTAATAAAACATTGGTGAATTTCGAACAGGTAGATTTTTGTGCGCCCGGCGAGTGTTTGAATGAAAACGCCGCATACTCGTTAGTCGCCAATAAAAAAAAAACACGAATTTCTTAACAAATAATGTTAAATTAATTAGTGATATTTTATACATATATACATATATATACATATACATATATATACATTACTACATAAATATATGTTCCTGTATTCTCGTCATGGCAACTTTAAATTTCAGCGGCTACATATAACCGCACATAGCTAGCACTAAAGCTAACCTAATAACAAACTTAAAACTACGGCTTAGGAGTTCCATTTAATTTAAGATATGATTCATCATTAGACATTGATTTGATCTGTTTTTCATCATCTTGACTACGTGCCGAAAGAGCAACTCGACTTTCTTCTCTTCCCATTGCTCTCATCATGAAAATGTTAATGCAGCTTCGGCAGGGTATAAATTATTGATTGACAACAAGCGGCATTTAGTATAAAAAGTATTTGGTGAAGTGAGCGCATTAGGTAGCATATCATACAGGACGTACTGTCCTTATGTTTTCTTGAAAGTTTTTGCTGTACGTGGGCGAGATTTATTATTGTTGTCAGTAACATTGCTCGGTGCCTCTCAATGACTCATATTGCAACACGTGTTTTATTCATTATTTCAGATTTGATATTATCTCTTCTTCTTATTCTTAGTCTTTTGCTTTAAAGATTTGAAATTATTGGATGACACGAGACTGGTGCACACTCTGACGCTTCAGATGCAGGAGGCGCAGATTCCAATCCTGTTGCGATAGACTGAAAATTGTACTTTACTTTATATATATTGAGCATTTCAAATGGACTACCGTCATCTCATGTTGGATCTGCTTGATTCAGCTTTGTTTTTTACTTCAGTGTGTCGCTATTGCTTGCTACCGAACAACGAAACATGTCATCAACATTTTTCTAGAAATAAATATTATTGCAAATGTTTTCGGGCATCTCATTTTCCCGCGTCCGCATCTGTTATTCCTCCCGATTACTACCTCTAAACGTCCACCTGCCCGTTCTTTCTTTTCCTAAGGATAATAATGACACGTGTCTTTAATTTTGCTAATTGTAACTGGCTATCTTCGCATCTTAACAGTTTACATTAGAAAAAACCTACCCGCAGTTTGATGAACTCGACGGATTCAAGACTCGCAGAAACCATGTTTTATAGACTTCAGTAGCGCAATTAACGATATTGGGTCAATACTGCTGTCGTTTTTATAGAGTCGACAGACGCAACCAGTGTGTGTATGCAGTCCACCTACCTGGACTACCCGGATTTCTATGTGTTGGTTGAATTTGAATAGTTTTCCTAACGCTGTCCTCTCCATTATTATTACTAGTAGTAGTATCAGTCTCTTGATCTGATCGTCCTGGTACTGACGGTGTTACTTGAATTTACATTTGTGACTCATAGTAAACTTTAAAAATGTTATTTGTACATGTAAATGTTTCAATTGAGCAAACAGTGACCGGCAGAGTAACGACTTCTCTCTTGGAGAAATCCAATGAAGATTGAAATTTTACATCTGATCAAGCAATTGCGTTAGTCAAGCATCAAGTCTGCATCAACGACCCCATTACAAAAAAATATATGTATGTATCATCAGCTTGACCTTTACCTTTGCATTCAGTTACTGCTTTTATTAAAATGTAATAATATTTTGAAATTAATGTCCTTCGCGATATGTTAAAAGCTGTTAATGCATTTAAAGTCGCATTGTAGCTTAGAAACGCAAAATTTTTAATGCTTAACGGACGAAGAATAGAGAAAACCTTGTAAAAAGCATATTTGATGGCATTTTACGAATCCGTCCATATACGTAGGAAACAAATAAGTGACTTATGTGCACAACAACGTAAAATCCATTTGCTTATCTTAAAGTTTTATGTACTTGAATATAAACAGTAGCTACAGTAACATATATAACGTTTGCTTACACATGGTTGGTTTTGCATATATATCACTCTAACACAACACCAACACCCAACCGAACTAACGATTCAGTCAGCTTAGGTCTTAAGTGTTTTCTTGCTTCTTTAACTTATCAGTATCGTAATTTTTTAAGTTTGACTTAACTTACAACAGAGAGACTTTACTTATTTTCTTGAAATTATTTTTCATTTTTTTTTTTTTTTTCGAACCTACTTTTTTTTATTCAGCCAAAATGTTTGCACACAAAATGAAAAGGGACAATGAAACTACGAATTATGAGAGATGCTTTCAGTTTTCTGCTTTCTACATGGATGCCAGCGAATCTGTCTGCGCCGCTGTGAACAATGTACGAGGTGCAATGCTTTGTTATTCTGTTATGTCTCGCAAGCAAAATAAAAGAATGTCCAAATATTTATCATATAACATACGTACATACAATGCTTTAACTTATCCATACACATTTTACTCTTTAAATGCTTGGATTTGAAGGATATCCGTTCAGTGATTGTCGTCACCAAAATTAAGTTTTGATGGAAAAGAATTTTAAAAGTTTCCGACGACTCTATTATTAACAGCAAAAATATATTTTAATGGGATTTTAATACATGTATAGTCGTCCATTGGATTACTTGTCATATGAAAGCGGCATGAGCGAAATAAATGTTTCATGCAAGCTCTAGTCTCACGACTTGGTGGCAGTTCTTTTTTTTTCTCCTTCATCTCTAATGTAAAAATGCAAATCCACAAGAGACTGATGCACCGCACAGATCTTGGAATAATAAATTAACCTAAATTCATAAAAATAGCACTTTTAGCTTTATAGCCAGGATTAGCCAGGATTTGGTACAAGCATTGCAATGGATATGAGATATTTGCTGCCTATTGCACATATATATGTTAGCCGATTGAAAATATATTGAATGCAAGAATTAAAAGATCGCTAACTAGCTACAAGAAGCACGATACAGAAGTATGGATTACATACATATATGCTTCAGCTTTTTTTAATTTTCCACTTGGCTTGTACTTGCATTTATATATTTATATATACATATTTATATATTTATACATATTATATATATTTATTTATATTATATATATATATTTATTTATATATCCATTTCTTATTACATCCATTTCTTAGTACTTACATAGCTACCGACACGAGAGCTATATATCCGATCTGGAAAAATCGCATACATTTGGGGAAGAAGGAAGCGCGTATTTTTCAGCGGAACTCAGAATAGCTATCGGCTTCATAAACATTGTTCCCTAGCAAAGATCGTGCGCATTGTTTTTCCTAAGGTTTATCTACGTACATTAACGTTAGCAGTTCAGGCACCACCAGTGGCATGTATGAGCATTAATATAATAAAAAATACATTTCATGTACAATCAATGTTCAATTAAGAGGGAGATTTATTTTTGGGCGGTTGGCGGGAATGTTCTTTCACGTGACAAATTTTTTCCTGCACATTCTAGAAAATTGAAAACATCTGTTTTATTAACAAAAAAAAATTTGCAGTTTCCCCTTTTAAGTAAGGCAAACGCATCGGCTTACATGCTAAACCAAATGTAAAGGACACTACAAGAGTAACTTAGGAAAAGAAGTTAATGCGAATTGAAGATTCACATAAATTGTGTATTGTGTTATGTTGCATTGTACCAGAGAAAGGATGGTTGTTTTTGTAATAAATTTAATCAGTGAGGATAACTTTCGAAATCGAAATTTTCATGTTCACAAGCATATTATGAATAATCACTAGCTTGAGGACTAGCTTTATCTCCTCGCTATGATAATTGTGCTCATGAGCAAATTAAAATCATTTTTAAACTTGACAATGTTAAATCCATTTAAAATATTCTCAACGAGATCAAAGCTCAGGTATCGCCTTCAAGTTAGCCAGACTTTACCCTTATATCCATTGGGTAGTGAATAGCGAAAGCTGGGGCATTATTAAAAAAGTACTGCGAAAAAATTTAATAAAAATTAAATTTTTTTACACGTATTTTATATGTGTGTGTTAAATCATATTGAATATCGTACGGCGGAGCGTGTAATTGTAAATACAGTTACTATCATGTACTGCTGCACTGGGGGCGATATTTTTATTGAAAAACTCCTAAAGCGAGAATTAAAATTAATATTGAACGGGCAACGCTTCAGCGCGATAGACTCAAGTTTGAAAAAAGCGGATAATTAGGAAAAAATAAATAAAAATAACTAAATATGTTACATATAAAACGAAAATTCCTCTTTTGACTTTTAAATTACAACAACAATGCCATCATTCTTTCTCCCTCTCAAGTTTTGTTGGTATAGCTTGGCCATTAACTTTAAGCAAATATGCCACTAAATCAGTTACGTTCAAGTGAATATTTGCTTGTGCCTGTGTATATGCACAGATATACACAATTATATATATATATATATATATATATATATATATCTTTCTGTTCGCAATTCCTGTAAATCTTTTTAATACACATAAACTCAAGCAAGCACACAGGCATATTTGCACAAATATGCGCACACATATGCGCACAAACACGCACACACACAAGCAAAAAATTTTTATATATTTCCCCATCCATACTAAATGGTCGACAGCTAGTAGTTATGCCAGCAGCTAAACAACTATTAAGCGAGCAATAGCACATAACAGGCAGGCAGTAAGGCAGGCAACATCATAAGTAACAGCAATAGCAACTATCATTTCGTAAAACGTTGGCAACATCAGCATTATAGTTGTGGTAAAATAGTAAAACATGTTTAGAAGAGTAAATTGTTAGTGCTGCAGCTGCTGCTGCTGCTGTTCTTCTTGTTGTTGTTATAGTTTTTGATTTTATTTTCTAAAAAAGAAAAAAAAAAAAGAAAAGCGAATCTTCTCTTCGGTGTGTTTATGCAAATGTGTGCACCCGGTATTTATCTGTATTTAGCAATATCTCTACACACATATACATGTACATAAACATGCCAATGTACGCACACAATTATAGTTTCTATTTGATTTCTCTTCTGTTTATTTGCTGTTTTGATTTTCGCATAATTGTTGTTGTTGTTGTTGTTGTTGTTGTTGTTGTTGTTTTTGTTAATGTTAATATTGTTGTTATTGTTGTTGCTGTTGTAATGCCCCTTTATTGGTAAAATTGCTGATTCTTACTGGCATAGAGATCTAAGCATATTTTTGTGGTTATTGCTGGGTCAAAAAGGGTTGCCATTGTGAGATTAATTAAATATTCTCGGTGTTGTTGTTATAGTTGTTAGTGGTGGTGTATATTAGATAACGTGTATTGCTGTTACTAAACTTGCACTTATAACTGTCGGTGGGCGTGTATATATGTATGCATATATGTACATATGTATATGTATGGACATATATATATATATATATATATATATATATATATATACATATGTAAATTTTACACTTGATTAAATTTTCAATTTCAATTCTCTCTGACTGAAATTGAATTTATTTCAATAGTTTTTGATAGTTTTAATGCGTGTGTACTAAATAAATAGAAACAGAATGCATAATGTATTTGACATTTTTTTTTTCTCTTTTTTCTCTCTTTGTCTCTTATATCATTTATAGCATTATAAGGAAGCCCACAAAAAAAAAAAAAAAACATTTTTAATAGTTTTTATATAAAATAATTCTTTGATAAGCTTTTGTTCACATCCTTTTACAAATTTATTGTATTTGACATTAGTTCTGTTGACACTTATAGGTCCACGTGGCTTAATCTAGCCAACAGCATTGGAAATAAGCAAAACTAAAACATACGGTTTAAGTATTTATTAAGTTTAGTATGAACTTCTTCGATATTGTCTGCACACATATGGAGCGATTAAGGCAATTATCCACAAACTTCGGGATCGCCTTGATTTTCCTTTACACAAATCCTCTTTGTGGGGTGGGTCATTTACCTTATTAAAGGTCATAATTTCTGTTTGAGAGAAGGCAATAAACATATGAGGCCGATATGATCGAATTAGTTGAATTTTGGCGATAAAAAAGAAAATCTGAATTGATTTTCTATGTATTATGCATGGACGTATCTGAGAAAGATGTGAGCATTTTAGGTTATGTGCTTCGAATATTTCTGAGTAGTAAGATTCCAATTACAACACTGCTGGGATGCTTTCGATCATTCTGATATATATCACAACAGTTAGATCGAACAAATGCTTTTATTGAAAAAAAAATTTTAACAATTTCTTTACGTCTACAATTTGGTCATTCTTTGAGAAGGAAACCTTTTACTGACTGCGCACAATTATATGGGCGGATGTATGCTTTTGCATTTGAGGTAGCGAGCGGGAATGCCGTTTCGGGTGCTCAAATACCTCATAAATCTTTCCTTCCTCATGAAATCTATGACTTTCATAAGGATCAAGATAAGTGATATGGACTTCTAGTTTGCGAGCTCATCAAGATTTTTGTCAAACTTAGGAATCGGTACAACCGTAATTCGCCGTCAATTATTTGAAATAATGTTGTTTGTCCAACATTGATTTATGGCATCCCACAAAGGCGAACAGACAGGCAACGGAAAGAACTATTAGTATACATATTAATATATATAGTATAGTAGATAGAAATGGAAACTTAGTTTAAAAGTTTTATTAAATTGAATTTGCACAATGTCACCTTGGACGTTACTAACACGTAATCTGAAATCAAACCAAAATTTCGCTCCTTCAAAAATGAGAGTCTTACAATACCCGTATTGGCTTAGCTTCAATGATTGCAGAGGTAACACCTGGCGGCTAATATATTCAAATTACGATCGAGTTTACTCAATATTGAGGACCATGAACTGATCCCTGAACATTTCTGAAACTGTTTCCCATTTCGAGCAGTTTCGCATTGTTAGTAGTAGGGTTAAACACACAGTGTCACAAGAAAAAAACCCGGAATTCAATTTAATCGGTTCAATTTGTTTTATTTTTGAAGTGATAAGTGAAAGTTTCAAAAAACTCCTGGCTACACTCTTCTATATCTTCTTTTAATGTTTAATGTCTGTGTTTATATATCTTATGTTGACCATTGTCATAAAACAATCGTAAGTAATTTAATAGCAATTTTGCTTATCTACTTTGAAATTCTTATCACTGTCAACACAACAATTTCAACGAAAGGACAAATCGACAATCGGAGTATTAGTATTTTGAATTTCGCTTTGATCAAGAGCATGTATATTTTATATACATGTCTAGTCTTTATAAGTGCAACTTAAAATTTAGTATACCCCCATCTTAAGGCGTAACGTACACATATAGGGAAAAAGGAAAAAGGAAAAAAAAAAAAACACAAATATAAAAAAATACTTTTGAATATTTAAATTCTCCACAGATGACATAAACATGTCGCTTTCACACACACGCACAAACACACACACACACAGTTTCTAATGCATATACTCCATACGCTCACTTATATAATAATAAGAGCATAGAGATATTTTTCGCATTAATTCCACAATGTGTACGTGTGCCTGTGTCGTTTCTAATAAAGTTAAACTTTTGCAGAAAGAAATCAAACAAAGCAAAAAAAAAAATAAAAATAAAAAAATGTAGGAAAAGATTCAAAATTTACTATAACACCATTGGATACAAAATTGGCAGGGGATTCTGCATTAAAATTGCGTCTCACTTCTTTCTCTTCATAATACTCCGGCGGACGACATACATGCATATATGCAAAGACTTATGCATATGATAAGTTGTGTGTACGAAAAATTATGTTTATCAGTCCTGTCTCTCGTTGGCATTTTCTAAAATATTTCAAATAATTTTTTTTTTTTCTTTTTCTTTTTACTTTTTTGTTTTTGGTTTCTTCTCTGGTTTTTCCTGCCGGTTTGTGTTTTATGAGAATTGATGTGAGATTATGAGGATATTGCAACGACCACAACCGCACACATACACGCATATATTTTATTTATGTGTAAAGTTATGTATAAAATTTCTTTCTTAACCATACATACATAAACACACACATATATATATATATATATACGTATATATAAAATCTCAAATTTGGAAGAATTTATAAGGGTTCCTGTCCTTTCCTTTCATACATTCGAAAATCTGTAATTAAAAGAAATAGAAGGAATTATAACGATTGGCAGTGATTTAATAATCCGCCAGAATTCTAATTCTAATTTATTTCACAGGCAATCGTGCGCTCACGCACTTTTAAACCAATTCGTATTTGCTGTAAAGGAAATCAAGTCGAGTAAGGCAAGGAGTGAATTAAATCTGAAAACTCTTTATCTTTTAAATGGAAGTTGAAAAGGGCAAAGAAATAATTATTTAAATATTTTACGCCGCTCGCATAACACATTTGTTCTTCTGGCTTCACTTATAAATACTACATTAAATTGATAGGTATAATTAACACGTCACCCATTAAGGTGGTAGGACGTTATATGAGATGTCAGCAGTATTGGTGAGACCATGTGATTTTGAAATAACATCAATATGTTATTTATTCGTATCAAATTTTGAAAACCTTCAAAAGGTCACACAAAAAGTTTCCCAGCAAAGATATGTCTACTTATGAGAGAACGTGTGTCAGTGCGCGTGTGAGATATGTGTAACTTATGAGAGAACGTAATTAAAACACTATAAGACGACACTTCTTCGGGTGTTTGAATTTAGACATACCTGTACAAGTATTCTGGATAAAGCCCTCCGCCCATCCACTAACGGTTATGGCTAAGGAAACCTTTAATACCGTTAACTGAGTTTAGTAATGGGGGAGCGTTAGCTAACTAACGATGATTTAATCGGGGCACTGTCGAGCCCCTTAATCGATACACAAGATAAGTGCCCTATTTTTTTTTTTTTTTTTTTTTTTTTTTTTAAATAAAACCAATCACTTAGTGGATGTTTCCAACTTGAGTAAAAATAGTTACGGTCACAAGTAGTAGGCGTAGGTAGTAGGCGTGTATCCAATCGGTAAATATTATGCTTTTACCGTCCGATTAAGCGCTAGCTACAAAACCAAACTGAACTCCACCAAAATTTAGATTTGAATCCAGAAACACCGACTTGATAGTCGCGATTGTTGCTTACTTACTTAGTTATCTCCAATTTTCTAAACAACATCTTTTGAGACACTGAGGTCATAGTATGCAAAATGAACAAGGAAAAGATCGATCGGAAAGCCTTAAGTTACATTGCAATTGTTCTTACATACTCTTGATCCTGGTGTAAGAAAAACAGTGAATTAAGATGAGAGAACTACGCTCCTGCCGATGCTAGTATATTGAAAAATTATGGGATATCTGACAGTTGCAAGAGTAAATGAATAACTTTGCTCTAGGAGGCGGGATTACCGCAAGACGTAACATGGTCGCATAAATTGAATTAAAATCAGCTGCAACCAAATTCGGAAAAATTGGGAGAGCGTTATTTTAAGATTAGGTTCAAATATTTACCAGACGTATCTAACTACCCATCAACTAACCTCTCTTCAAAGCGGTTATTCAACAAAAATGTGTTACATTTTTCATGTTTATTTCGTAGTCGAGCAACACAATCCAGTCCACAATTAAGGAAATATTTTGCGACTTTGATGCACTGGTTTGATGTGGTGGGTATGAAGTGATCACCGTATAACGAAAATGAAACCAAGTGTTGCAAGTGTGTATCTACCACTCGTGCATTTTTTCCAAATCGCGGCACGCACGTAACCTTTAGAATTTGGAAACGTCTTCCTTTCAAGTGAAGCACCGTTGTATCAAGTTAATAACTTCCTCATGAGTGAAGCTTCGCCTTTGCAAGGTGCGGTAAAAACCATATACCGGTATTGAAACCAAGTCATCATCCCTTATATGAGGCGTTGTGTCCACCGCTAAAAGAGCCTAAGAAGAAATTTAGACCCTGATAATCTATTTTCCCATCTTTCGCAAAGTTTTCAGTTTTGGATTATGTTACACTTACGTAGAGTTCTTGTGATTCCTTTGAATGTTTTTCAATTTCCGCACCCGAAGGGTTCATTTTTCTACCAGTTCGAAGTTCAACCCAAATCATTTCTTTCTTACTATTGCTTCATATATGCCCTGCTGTTCCTTCGTACATGCCTTGCTGTTCCTGCCATTATATTTTGGGATTTCATTCTTTTTTTCATAAACTTGCTTGCCGTTTAATGTGTTGAGAGTTAAGGATAAAATAAAATATTGCTATACCGAAAATTCAATTCGTATACAATCGATTATCTTCAAAATACCTCTGCTCTTCCTTTCTTCGATTCTTCATATTGGGAGAGAAATCTGGTTCACCGATATGTTTTCGAAGGTTTATTTAACACTTAACACTACCAAGGACGCCCGAAGGAGCACATTTTCAAACTTTAAGGTCTATTCTGCTATTATGGCTTTCATCGAATATCACTATTTACTTCAGTCGTGTATTTATCTTTTTATCGATCCGCGAATTCGATCCGTATATACTCGAATTTCTTATTTCAATTTGTACGACCTTGAAATACAATTCGATTTAGAATCTTACGTTCGCCGAGAATATATATATATTTCACTGGTTGTTTGATTGGTATTTGTAATTAATACAGGCAAGCGATACCAAGTGAGCTTAGGCCAAAAATCCAATTTTATATAAACAAGATCGTACACTTCCTTTTGGAAGCCTTGTGAGCTTCATTGACATATTAAATTTCTTGGACTTTGTGTAGTAAATAGATGCGAGAACGTCAAAGGAATTCGCATGACTTTACAAACACAGTTAACTATTTTCTTTTAGTACATTTTCGCTCGAATGTTTTCCAAAAATTTCCTAAGGCAGCAGCAGTAAAATTGCAACGGAAGTAATTATATAAAGACGAAAAGGAAAAAGGCCGCAAATTGGGTTTGCTATCATAGTCGCAATGTTGACAGATTAGAGCACAAACAAACCAAATCCGAGTATAGTTAGGGAGTAACATTCCGAAGTGAATTTTTCAGACAATAAATTTTGCTTTTGGTCGACTAAATAAAGGCTTTGAATCTTTCGGATTATAGAAAAACACTGATTACTTAAAAAAACATATTATCCTTGAAATTTCGAAATCTTCTCTAAGCTTTCGGAAGAGACTGTCTGAGTCAAATGGCCCGCTACTGGGGACTTGCATTCTAGCGTCTTATGCAGCGATTGCTAACCTCTCTAACAAACTAACGATGCCTTTAGAAAATGTTGTGTCAGCCAAAAAACGTAGAAGTGTGTGATGCTAATAACAAATCCGCAACTATAGGTTATATATACATTTTCTTGAAGCTTTCTGCAAGACTTCGCAATATGTTACATGTTCTTGCCTCTTTTCGTGCGATTCTCTTTTTGACGCTTGCACTGATAGTTGCTGACCCTAGTGGAAGATTTTCGACCAAAAAGAATGATGGAGAATAAGTGGACATGCACGGCGAAAGTATATGTTCACAGGATTGCAGACTAGCTTTACAAATTTGCACCAGCTACGCTCTGGCCTGCGAAGCCTCTTGTATTAAAGATATCTCGCGAGAATGTTTTAGGTGTCGCCAATTTTCCTCAAAAACAGTGTTTTTTTTCTTTCTTCTCATATTAAAATACATATATGATATGATATATGACGTAAAAAGATGATTATATGAAATTTTAAGGGACCAAAAAAGCAATGTTGACATATATGATGTTCAAAACCGACCAAATCGATTGCGTTGTGTATGCATCGCAGAATCGAAGTGAAATGAAAATCTTCGCAAAACCTAAATTTTAAAGAAGCGAGAGAGAAGCGAGAGTTGCCACGCGTGTACTTTGTTGTTTAAATATCTGAAAAACACCGACTAGCTTCTATGTACATTAATGCTTGTACTTTCGGGAGCAAAAGCCCTCATATTTTTATTTCGTTTAATTTTTTTTATATGAAATTGGAATTGGAATTGAAAGAAAAGATGATTATACCCCTTGAATGGATACCGCTTGTGCCAAAGGAAGAAATGAACAAATGCGAAAATCCATAATGAAAAATCGAATTGGCTTTCGAGTGCGCATTTTCACATGGCTTCTTGGCAATTATTTGCGAACACTCCAAAAGCGGATTACGATGGAAAACTAGCAAACAAACGTTTAATAAGACAGCTGGGAATTAGCGAGACATGTGTCTAATGGAGTTCCAAATTTTTTGAAAATCCAAAAACTCAGTCAACTTGAAGAAAGCCCACATTGACGAACTCCGAATGAACTCAACCCGAAAAAAAAGTTTATAGAAAAACTACTTAACAACGTTTACCCGTCTAGTCTATTAGATCGATAAAAAGTAGTGAGACTTCAATTTATTTGTTTGCGAATTTTAAAAAGTTTCCTGATCAAATTTAAGGAAAGACTTTTGTAGGGTAAATACAATGTGACTAAAATGTCGAAATCCCGTCAGTTAATCAATTTTATTTTTTATAAGAAAAGTAAATCACACGGTGTAATATTTGAAATGAAAAGCAAATTAATTTCTGAAAGCGTAATAAATTTGGGGCTTTGTACTTCTTAGTAACTTAGCGTTGAGAATTGAGTTTCAATTCTTCTATTGAGAATTAACGCTTAATTATGGCAATAATTTAATTCCACTTGAAATTCCTTAATGCAAATCTCTTCGCAAATATTTATTAAATCGTTGCACATTCTTTTCTGTTTTTTTTTTTTTTTTTGTTTTTTCTTCTCTCGTTTTTAGACTCTTTATTATACAACAACAAGAAACCAAATTCATTTCAAACATTAAACATTATTTTAATGGACACACAATAATAATAATAAAACTTCATAAAGTTGTTTCGCTGCCTGAACAACATTCGAGGCAACATAATAGTTTCAAATCCAGAATACAGAAACAATACAACAGCACCAGCAACAAAAATAACAACAAAAGCAACAATAACAACAATAACAACAATAATAATAATAATAATAACGAACGCGAAGCAATAGAGTGAAAAACAAATAAAAAAGAAAAACAAAGAACAAAAACGAAAAAGAAAAAGAAAAAGAAAAGGAAAGGGAAAAAATGAACTGAAACTAAACGACAACAACAAAAGCTCAACTTTAGACACTTTTGCTAATGTCCCAAAGGACCATATCAAATGACACTGACAATGGCAGCCAATATAGAAATATGTACTCTGTACGGGTTTGTATGTGTAGATAGATGTGAATGTTAGTGTGACTGTGTGCACAAACAGGCACAACCATAAACATAGCTTACAAAGCAGTTTATATAACAACAACTGCAGCAGCAGCAGCAGCAGCCAAAGCAACAATAAACGAACGAAAATGATGTTGACTTTTTAGTCAACAGTTAAAAAAAACGAAAAATTTTCTGAAAAAATGATAAAAAGAGTTGCATAAAAAATCCAAAATAAAAACTCAAACCAGTTTAGTTTCGAGCTTAAACGAATAGGAAAGCATACCAGGAGACCCAGAATAATGTCGCACACGACATATTGCAAAGAGTTTTCAAACTCTTTGCCCTGCAAAAAGTACAAAACAAAACAGAACGCCACACAACATAACATAGAATAGAGCAGAGCAGAGCATAAAAAAGCGGAATCTAGTGAAAAGCTTTAAAAAACACACACACACACACACAAATTACGAATAAGAAGCATAAGAAGAAAAGCAAATGTTAAGCCACAAAAAAGGCTAAAATTGAGTTAAAAAACTCTTACAATTCAATGTTTCATAGAAATTGAGAAAAACTAAAATTCGAAAAAAAAAACAAAATATAAATAAATCAATATATATATATATATATATATATATATATATATATATAAGCCAACAAAATTTTTCATCATAATGAACTAAGAAAAATAAAAAACGTATGAATACATAAACAGAAAAAGCAAAATCTATTTGAGTGTGAACTACATATAAATGGAGAGGAAAAGACAAAGTTTGCGAATAAACACACAAAACTCATACATCCATTAAAAAATAAGTTAATATACAAGGGTCGACGGGTTGCCGGTATTAGATCTTTGCATTATTACCATCATCAGTTTTAAGCATCGTACTGTTATGTATGGCTCTACAAAGCTAAACTTATTATAAACAACCTTGTGTCTATACTGTAGACATAAGCTGCACAAAATCTGTTATAGCCCCGAGCTAAACCGCAAATTGTTTACAGTGCTTGCGGTACACAAACTAAGCTAAAATAATGTGCAAAAAAATAAATAAAAATAAAATATGAAAAAAAAAATTGCAGTAATAACAACGGTTTTAAAACTAATTTATTCGACAAATGAAGAGAAGCTAATATGTCCCTAAAAAGTAATAGACGCAGTAGTCGAAATAGTTTGCATTCCATTGTCTCGTAGCGAGTGGTGGAAAAACCAAAAATTTGGAAATTCTTTGTATTCTATTTTTTTTTTTTTTTTTTTTTTTTTTTTTTTTTATTGAGAGAAATTAACAAACAATAGTAAAAATTTAATTTCACAGCCAACTTTGTACCCAGCGGAATGAAAAGTTGCTGTTCTATCAAAACTTTCTTTTTTTTTCTCTTATTATTAGCACTGGCGCATCAAAACCTTTGACTTCTCGTTAATAAACGAAGTGATAGCCCGTCCACTGTCCCGGTGACAAAGCCCCACCGTGGAGAACCCGTTAAGTCGATTAAGAACTCAACTACTATGGAGTCTCAAAATGTAACGAACAGGCCTACGAGTTTTTGAAGGGGACAGAGAAGCAGTAGTGTGTGCTGGTGCATGGGTATGTTAGCTTGAGACATGCTCTTTGTACATTAAAATCCGCGGGGGAATCAGTTAGCAATCAAAGTCATTTGGATAATCCGAATGCAAGAGTATACACAATAAAGACAGTGCACGCATAGTGGCGATAATTCTTATGCGTCGCGTTGCGAATGCTTCGATTGAACGCGTTGTAATTGTAGTTAGCCCACTTACTCCATGGCGGCATTAAGTATTTAGAAGTGCAAGCAGGCCTAGTCTTGCCCAGAGGAGAGGATTTGGAGCACACTCAAACGTTCAGATCTGATTATTCAGTCTTGGAGTATAACTCCACAGTCACAGGATTGTCTTGCCAGCTGGGTAGCGGTGGATATTAACATTAACCGTATAGTCTTCTCGTAACATGAGGAAAAAATGAAATTTCGCTTACGAAAGGGTTGATGGGAACTTTTCAAGGATAAAGAAACGAATTTATGTCAATTAATTGCCAATCTAACGGTTCACACGAAAGATGTAGTAATACTTGGGAATCAAGAAAAAGTTGCGTTCATTTCAAGGTCCAAATTATTATTTTTTTATTATTAGATTTTAAAAGTGTAGCTAACTAATAGATTTTTACTTTGCTTTCATACTAAAGATAATTTCTGACAATCCTAACTACAGCACAGTGCTGCTGTCCAATGGTCCGAATAGCTGATTATCTTAATTTACAAATGAATTTTTTTCAAGATGTCACGCGAGTGATGTGTTTTTGTTTTCAACCAAAATCCTGGTGCTCAGATTCACCGCCAGGATATTGGAATCGATTTAATAGGACTTAATTGTAGCTTTTACACACGTCACTTTCAGCTCGTTACGAAATTGTGTACTGTTTCTAAAGAAAAGGTCGTTTGTATTCTTATGAAACAGGGATCTTTGTGGCATCTATATGTTTGAGTTGTGACATGCCGTTGTACACGTAAGTATAGATTGGCTTGAAAATACATTTGTACAGTGAAAGTACCTTTTCCATGTAAATACCGCATCAGTGACGCAACACAAGATACATTCGCCCAAGGGGTAGTTTTATGTTTTACCCTCGCTTTGAATATGTTTTCCAAATAGATTGCTTGACCTAGTAGGTCTCACAATACTAAACGATATACTATTACGGAATGGTAATGATGGCTAAAGATAAACGAAACTTACACAGTCTTATCTTCCTTAACTTTCCACTTCTTTAACCCTCGGAATACATCGTTCAAGTGTTTTTGCACATTTCGACTTGTAATAAAACTATTAGCGTGAACGATAAGGGATGCAAGGTGATTAAAAGACGTTTAGGTTAATCGCCAGTCAACACCAGATACAGTAATGATCACCTTTTTGTTGCTTTGTAGATCTCAAAATTTTCGATTCCTTCCAAAGTGCTTACTTTAACTGAGGCGACCAAACGTTTTCTTAAGCTTGAGCATGAGGCCATAATCTGAAATCTCTTCTTTTTTTTTATCCCAATTCTAGAGTTTTCGATGACTTCTACGAGACATTGTTGTGCTTCCTAAAGCGGAACCATACGCATTACGTTTCATATGAATAGTGTTTGAATCGGTTGTGCAAATTTTTGAAGGTGAACTACTGGCTCAATACTGCAGTGTTCCTTTCGTACTTTGAAGCCATTGCAGTTTGGATAATTTTACTTTCCTTTGCTTGCGCCGCAGCAAGGCATGATCTGTAAGTTGTAGTTGTAGTCTTATAAAGCTTGTACATTTATTTATTAAATCGTAACGCGGAGTCTTACTAAATGGCAGTTTGTTTACGCATCGTTTGCGCGATTTCGTGTCTGAAAAATCTAAAAAATCAGCGAAAAGGTTCCGACTAAGAATTTAGTGATGCATTGCATTCACCTAATTAACTTTATTTATGGCATTCATAGGGTTTTCCATTACCATTCCATTCAGGCCGAACATGCTCTAACCTTGTTACCCATTGTTGAATGGCTCTTCGACGGCGCTTGTCAGATGCGTTTAAAATCAAAATGCGGCAATAATCTATTTTGTCGGATCATTCCCGCAAATTCCTTACAGATAGACATTGAACAGGGGAGTACAGTTCTCCTTTTGATTTACATTGTGACGGCAGTAAAGTGCACAAAATGATGAGCTTCTTTATATCAGACGACGCCATATGCGGCTCGTCATATGTTAAGGTAAGCTTGACGAAGTTATTCGTAGTTTAGTATTTGTCAGCTTTTGCTGAACGACAACTTTCGGCCTAAATAAAAACCAAAAAAAAAAAAAAAATGTTTTTTATCTACAGGAGAGCGATTCATTTAATTTTCCGTCAAAAAAGACACTTTGTTATGCAGCTGCCAGAAAAAATATAAAGCTTATGCATTGCTCCAGTTGATCAAGTTTTTAATACAAAAGCGTTCATATTCTTCAATTTTCTCTTAAAAGCTGTCAGAGCTCTAACGCAGAATTCAATTATTTCTTATGCTATGCAAAAAATTGTATATAAATTGTTTTTTATTTTTTTATTTTTTTATTGCGAAGTGTAGAGTGCAGCTTATGCGAGAAGAGTGTAGTGGAAATCTTCTAACACTTGAAAACCTTATATCAACTACTTTGATCACATTATGCTCATTATGATAAATAAGTTGTTCTCGTCTTCGACGAGTCATTCATAAGGTATTGTGCTTAGAGCCAAAGTATTCAAATATTCATTCATTCTAGGCATAATATAAGCGTGTCAGCTCCGATCATCTTCGTTATTAATTTGGCATATAAATGATTTTGTTATTAAATTATATGTCAATTCACTGACGATATACCGTTTGTTATAAGCGGTAGCCTATGTCCTGGAAATATGACCTCAGTGCTATGAGTCCCATGCAATAGCCGAAGCTCCAAGATCAAGCTAAGCTTCTAAGGCCATTGAAATCAATATTTTTGAAACAAACTCATATCAGCGAATGTAATTTGCCTCGTTGTTCACACTTTGAGAGGAAGTTGTTGTTCATCAAAATCTAATTCAAAACATATTCAGTTGATTGTCGATAAAAATGCTTTCAGTCTCAATTTCGTTTAATTAAGAAAATAAAAATGTCTACAAGTGCTCTTGTGTCGTCAAAACTATGGTTCAAACGATTTCGGACTGAATTCATTGAAGAAAAAAATATTGAAATAAAATCTCGTCCTTACGACTATTCCCTTAGTTCGTCTTGCTCCTTTTATTTATTTATTTTTTAGGTTAAATTTTCTTCTTCCCTTCATTTAATTTTGCGTACGCCTGCTTGTGCCTATGGGCGAATATTGAATTTTTTTTTTTTTTTTTTTTTTTTTGGTAAACTGTGTTTTTTGCCCATTACAGTTTTTTGTTGTTCTTGGAGTTGTGTAGAACAGTAGTTGGTTTTTTGGAAACTTTACCATAGTAACACATGTTTAAATCAAACTATCAGAGATAGACGAATGCATGCATATGTGTGCTTCCAGCTATAACTGTGCATAAGAGAATTTGTGTAAGTATGTGAGTATACTTTATGGTTTGTTGGTTGTAAAATTGCTTGTAAAGCATTGTGTAGCTTTGTCTGGTAGTCTAGACAAGGAGGCTGCAATTGTTTACATTTTACTCTTGAATTTTTTCGGCACTTTCTCTAGGATTTTTCTTTTATTAATCACTTCTTTTATTTTTATTCCTATTTTTTTTAATTCTTATTTTATTATCATTTATTTACTTTACAAGGGGGTTGTTGGAAAGCGCTCTAAAGACGTTTTGTATAAAGAAAAGAAAAATGAAAGTTCTCCTTAACTATGCACTAAATTTAGACTACATTCGATGAAAGGTTTGTCAAAGCATTACAAATGAGGAAATTATAATCTTTTCTGCGTTGAGTCGTAGATAGCCAAGAAAGGATTCGAAAACATATATATATATCTCGTCCTCTAAGAGATGCGAGATTTTTTAAGCTATTCATTAGACCATTGTCCGCTCGTATATACGACAATGAAACAGACCCACGTCTATGAAAATCGATTCAATGTTTACGATGCGAGGATGAACAATTAACATACAAAAAATTAAGAAGAGGAAAATAAAGGGGAAAAAATGAGAGAGGAGAGGAATTAAAAAGAAAGAAGAGTGAAGACAAGAACGCCAAAAATCTTATGGAAAAAAAAGAAGAGAGAACAAAAGAAGGCAAGACAAGGCAGGACACGATAGGCCAAGACAAAAAGAAGACAAGACAACAAGATAGAAGAAAGCTCAAGCCAAGGAAAGACAAGATGAGAAGACAAACAAAAAGAGAAAATAAAAAAGAATAAAAAAGAATAGAAAGAGAAGACAATACAAGACAAGACAAGAGACAAGAGAGAGAACGAACAGATTAAAACAGAAAGAGGAAAAAAGAAAAGAAAAGTACAGAACAAGAAAGCAGAAAGGAAATGGTATAAGAAAAATAATAAGCTACAAAAAATACTATCGTCCATTATTCTGTGCGAGAAACTTATATTACATCTTTTCACAATTCATAAGCTTAAGAGAACAAAACGATTCCCGTTCATTCCATTCATTATAAATGCACTTCTCCATTGCATTGGAAAGAAAGCCTTCTCTGCGACGGTAAAAAAATGTAAGAATATTGAGAATGCACAATATGCACTATACTTGTAGAGCTCCGGGGCCGAATGGCATTTCGGCCATAGTTGTAAAAAGTGTGCTGACATACTTGCCACTGCGCTATCTTCTCAGCAAATGCTGCAATGCTGTCATTTTTCCAACTTGCTGGATAAGATAAGTTCTGATGCCACCAAAACTCCAATACGCCATGTAAGGTAAGGCAAAAGGTGAGCATGTGTTCAAAAGCTTAGGTCTTTTTAAAGCAGTGCAAAGAATACTTCAGCAGTTGGCATCAGGAGCATTTACGTCGCTAGCCAAAATTAGAGTATAGCACGCATG